>JAQFZX010001635.1:0-26829 GCA_034682405.1 Hydroisotoma schaefferi | reverse complement strand
ATCGGTCAATGGTCATGAATTAGTGAGTACTTTTTGCCATAAGCGATATTCTTAGGTTGTCTGATGGGTTAATTGAATTGAAAAATAATAACTGGAGGGTGTAGGTTTATTCTGTCAACTGAGAAGGGTTATAGTAAAAGTCAACGCAGACCTTCTTCTACTAACCTGGTTTCTACTTAGAACCAGATCAGTAACGGATGCATAAAAGTTACTCAAAAGTACATGTGAAGAAAGCACGAAGTAATTGACAGTATTCATAGACTTTATAACACAATCCAATGCATTGTACACCTTCCTTGCTCTCTCCCTCTCCATAATTGATTTTCCGGTTTAACTTTATTGACTAACCAACATTTACTTTCCGTTTTAACTTTATTGACTAACCAACATTTCTCAACATTCTTTAGCTTGAAAACTCATTGCGTCTTTGATTTATTTTCTAGCTTTTACAGGATTTATTTAGTATTTGCACTACTCACATTTGCAGGGAAGAAATACTTATCCGGTAATTGTACCGTACCGCACAGTTATGTTTTATTCATCTATATTGGCGTAGTTCACCAATACTTGAAATGCAGGAAGCAGGAGGTGAAATGAATATAGATGCCTAATGCTCAATTGCTAACGTAAACTGAACTCGTAAAAATTAATCACCTTTCTTGTGCTTGTCTATTTGCTTTAATTCAACGGTGTGCTGCCTCTTAAATTTAACTCAACTGGAATGAATGACCATTGCAGTGATTTGAGCTTCAGTTAATAAAACTAAAAAACGGGTAGAAAATAACCACGTATATTTGTACTCGTTGCATGCTTTATATATCCGTACTTTCTGTATAATAAGCGAAAGGTTTAGGGCTACTTCTATGAGTAATATAAATTTTCTCAGGTTTGAAAGGTACGTTCTTCTTGCTTGGACACGACGATTGCGCCAAAAAAGCAATGATTATTATGTCAAAGGAAATTCGTTTCAATCGTTTTGATCAAATTCTTATAAACTGTTTGGTTTACCAAGTCTAGTCGAGTGAGTTTTGGAGGGATAAACCATCATCACACAGCTTCAATTTACTTTTTTCTCTAAAAAGTATATGGAATTCAGTCAACGAGGAAATTTTCCGTTTAAGCTTTCTCTCAATAGATAAAATTGTTTCCTTCACCAGCCCGGTTGCCTATCTTTTTCCCATTTTAGCGTTAAATACAGCTTCTCAATTTCCACTTCATTCGTCTAAAAGTTAAACAATGGGAGTCTAGAGAGCTAAAATATAGATATGCCAAACTTAACTAAAGACATGAATGAGTACTGAGCTAGGTAGAATGATAATTGATAACTTATTGAGTAACATGGAAAGATGCTAAGAATGTTAAAGTTTAACCAAGCAAAAGTTCAGCTAGACTATTTCATCAAAGTATTCCACAAAGAATAAATTAAATTTTGTAAAGAAAGTATAAAAGAAATGGAATTAATAATGAAGGGTTTTGCCAAGCGTGCTGTCCTTGATTTATCAAACAAAGTGAGTTTAATTAAAATGAACGAGCTGCAAGAAAAACTTTTTATAGTTCAATTTGTATGGCGTATTTTTTGATACAATTGAATACACTAACCTTGCATTTTCGATAACTATAGAGCCATAGTCTTCATTGATGGGGTTTTCAGGGAATACATGCATTAAAAAGTGAAGAAATAATTTCAAATGAATTAATTCAATAAGGAAAACATTTGCTTTGGTTGGATATGAAAATGTAGAATGGAGACGCAGAAGCTTGCTCGGACACATAAACCGTTTTTGACGCGATATCGATCAGAAACATGAATTTCCAGATTCTGACGGCTGCCAGTTATGTTTGTACAATTATATTAAAGAAGTCTATATAATGCCGAATTATGTATTCTGGTAATGCTGCGTAAAATTGAAGTTCTTGAGAAGTCTCAATGGAAGATGATTAATTCAAGATTCATAATTTTATAATGCGTTTATTCTGGAAACTGCTGAGTCGAACGGATATGAAGATATGATGAACGATCAATCAGTATCACTTCGACATACTTTCCTTTCCTCATCGCATCGAATCCAACTTTCTTTTCCTTTTCATAAGATTTTATTTCAGTTTTATTATACAATAATGGTGACTACAAATTAGAGTTTCCGGTTCAACAACAACGGAATAGCTTTTAAACTTATTACGCCGTACTTAATTCACGCAGCATAAAGTATTACAATTTATATACACGTTGAAGTATGTTAAAGTAGTAGTAATTTAGTACTCATATTAACTACCAAATTATGGTTGTGTTAAAATAATTAATTCCTATATAAAATATTTACATTCTGAAACCTCCAGTAAGCTCTTTTCTTCCAGTTGTGGCCACATATTAAAATATACATTTTAGCGACCGAATGAGATTATTTGCGACAGACTACAATAACAACTTTTATATAGCTCTAGATAAAGCGAGACTGGCTATAATCCTTATAATAAAATATAAAATGCGTCTAAAGCCATGAACGTTTATTAGCAGGCCGTTCTTGCCTTTTAAGATATAATAATAGCTCTTTAATCTCATGGTCCACTACCCATAATTAAATCCGTCGAAGCTCCCGACTCATGGGGTTGGGGGATTTTTTTCACTGTCGTAAGAAATAAATAGATACCTTGAAATCGTAATCTTATATTATTATCATATTAAATTAATAATGATATATTCTAATGCAAAACGTCGTACGCTATTAATTAACACACAAAAGCATTTACGGTGACTAGACGGTTGTTACAAATACGTAAAATTATATTTTAAAACTAAGATACGCCTACGATAAGTACAACATAAAATTACCCTACTTTAATGGATGTGTAGTATTTACTGTACAGTATTATATTAATAAGTTAGATTCTTTATAAACATATAATTCAAAAAAAGTATTATTACATGCCTGCCTAGCTCTGTTCTACATTAACTAAACTTACATTTAACGACAACTATTACATATCTTACGTACTCTAAGTACGTTGGTAAAATCCAACACTTCTTACACAGACTACAAAACCCTCTGGATCTTGTGAGCAGACCTATATAATAGTAGTCTCGATCCTAATCCTACTACTTACAATAGCGTTTGGACTTTTCCCATTCGTACTACCGCTGAAACTAATGGCTTTCCCTTGTCTGCCACAATTAGCCAAAGAAGATACAGTATTTACAGCACAGCTTTTTGTATCTCTAGTAGTAGTAACCATTTTTGCAATGTCAATTCTACTTGTATTAGTGCAAGTATCCTCTTTCTTAACAATAATATCCCTATTCTTCTCTATCAGTCCTGGTTCTTCTCCAGCAGGTACATTTTTCAGATTATCTATGTCTTCCAACTTACCATAAGCTTCATTAACATCTCTAATCATACCCTCATTAATACTACTGCATTTATTAGCATTGGTGGTGTTCCCGTATGCGTTTTGAATGTTGATATTTTCAACCTCAGTATCATTAATCGTGATAGCTCCATGGGTAATTGTAGTGGCAAAATTATCATTACAATATCCAGTGTCATTAAGCTCTGGCAAGCTTCCTGTTCCCTGTCTTATCACATTGATCGGGGAGTCCTCATTTGCACCAACTTGAATACGACTAATATGCTTAAAATCGTTGGCTTCGGTGTTACATTTATTAGCGCTACATTTATCATAATTTTTAGTACAATCTCCATCCAGACTTCTCCCTACGGCTTCAAAGACAATTTTATCTCTCAAAATAGGATAAGAGTTGTCCTCTTTTCGTAGAAATTTGACATTGCTTCGATTACTACCAAGGGTCTCATCATCTCCTTCGTTGTCAACTGGCTCGTCCTGTTTTTCGTCATTCTGGTCATTATCATCACTGATAATAACGGTATCTTCTTCTATACTACTACTATTACTAGCTGAAATCCTCTTTGTGTTACTCATTCCTTTTTTCGTTTTTTGATTACGACTCAAGAAAGAAAGAGGAGTAGAAAGGGGGTAGTCCGCATTCTTCTTATTAGAAATATCCATGTTCTCCTGTATAATCGGAAATTGAAAAGTAACAGAACTCTTCCTATTATTATACAAGTTCTGTCCTAAATTAGGAGAGTCCTTAAAGGGGGTAATTTCATCGAAATAAGCATCCTTTGTCGTTTTCTCTGCAAAATCAGGATTAATTCCTACTCCAACGTATTCTTCCATAGAATTTTTGCAAATACCAATTGGTCGAATTTCACCTCTTTTACTCCCTTGCCCATCCGTAATAATTATTGAGTTTACATCAGAGAGTCTGGTATTAATTTCTACTTTGAATCCATCCAGACAACTTTTGAGGCCTTCATTAGGACTACTGGAGTATTGTTGATGCTTGGAAGGTTTGAAACTTTCGGGTGTGCTCCGATTTGTCGGTTGTATGACAATATCATCATCTTTTGAGTTATCTTTGAAAGTGACATTAGAATAATACGACATCTCGTTTGATGTCCTCCGTTTCTTGCTATTACTCTTGTAACAAGCTTTGAATTTGTTCTTAAGCTCTCGCTGAAACCGGGGATGATTTATAGCGTACAGAAAAGGGTCTATGCAACTGGCCGTTTTACAAAAAAGAGCCGGAATAGAGGACACAAAGGGAGTTAGGAGATGCTTGTAGCCAAAGATTCCCAGGAGAGCTACAACAGCGTAGGGAGTCCAGGCCAAGAGCCAGATGAGGATTATTCCGGAGGATAATAGAGCTATCTTTACTTCAGTCGTGTGCTTCTTTTGATCGTGCCTTAATGAGAGAGAAAAATAATAGAAAAAAGTCTGTTAGCAATTGTTGTAAAATGTAAAGATCATAAGAGAAGATACGGACATTAGGAAACCTTCTACCTACTACTCTTTAACTGTCTAAATTTGAAAGGGATGAGATATATACGTTGGAAAATGAGAAAATTTTTAATTTAAAACCAACCAGGTTCTCGGCAATTTAAGATTCTAATACACGATCGCAGACAATAAGATCAGACGGATTGAATTTTATGCATGCTTTCACTTTCTAGAGCTCTTCAACTCTATCAATCCGGTGGATGCATGTATTGCTCGTGATTGAACCGAATGACGAAAGTTTTCATTACTTTTACTTTACAAAGAATTGGTAGTTTACTTCAAATAAAACGAAGGCTTTCCTTTTTCAAGGAACAAAGTATCAATGATCAAAGCAGATTTTTTAATTGGAGTATGAAGATGAAGAACTACTTCTTGACGAGCATGCAGCAAAAAGAGAAAGCTAAAATAAAGGTATTTTATGCAAGATTTAATTGCAAAAGGCGTGAAAGGAAGTTTTGCTAATAAAAGTCGCGTGATTAGTTTCTTGGCAAAGAGAACTATGATATTTGTTAGCTGTCTACCTTAGATAAGATGCGTATTGAATTTAAGTTTCAATATTAAAGGCACAGAATAAAAATATTGACTTTGTTTAGACTACAGTCCTTTGAAGGCAAAAATACCTTTGGGTTTAGCATGAATACAATTTACTGCTCGGCAATTACATGTATACTATTGTTATTCGTAAAAAAAACTCGCCTTATAACTCGTCGTAGATTGCCTAAAACCTAAAACGAAGCCCTTAATTACGCTACAGTCCGCAGTTACTAAGAAAGATGTAATATTATACCAAAGCTGTATAAGTAGGTAAGTACTGTGAAGGTTGGAGATACAGATGTCGGTAAAACCTAAAATATGAATACATATCGAGAGAGCGTCACAAATATCCTTGAGTGATAACGTGATCAGCATTGAGACATATTTATAATCGTAATAAAGCTCGTAAACTTTTCATACGCAAAGTAACTGCCTGTTTAACCTTCAATCGAAGATTGGATGCTACGGAAAGAGAGCTAACTTAACGTAAGGACTTATGCGTTTAACCTTTTACTATACAATAGGAGGATAGAAGGATGTTTTTTTTAAAGAATAATTAGAATTGCATGACATGTTCTTTAGCAGCACTTACTTATTATACTTGAAGCTTTCTCTTGTAAGAGCCCCGGCGCCGCCACCTCCATTACCATTAGGAGCCGACGGGAAAAACTCTAGTCTCTCGGCTTGTCGAACAATTAGAAAAATCCTCGTGTAGCTATAAACGATTATTGATAACGGACAGAACCATGCAGCGATGAAGAAAACTCCAACGAAGATCCTGTCCGACAACTTGTCAGATAAATAGTCGAAACTGCAACTTGTCAAGTAGCCTTCAGAAACGTAACCGTTAACTCCAAAAAGGGGTAAGGATGAGAAGAAAGCAGAGTATATCCAAACTGTTGATAACATTAAAATTGCTCGGGCAGACGTCGTCCGTTTCATTGGGTTCATTGGGTAAACGATTACATAGTATCTGTCAAGAGCGATTGCTGCCAGTGTCATTATCGATGCTGTTCCTGTTAGTCCACCAAGGAAGCCGTATACTTTACAACCTATTCCAATATTAAGCAGAAATGAGCAATTAATTGGAGAATGAATAAGAACAATAAGAGTAGAGACACATTTTGAAACGTGTGAGAAGAAGGCAATTAATAGTTTGAGAAGTTTTACACTTAATATTCTTGTTTAACGAAAGAAGCGTAGTCAAGTGGTTGAACCAACTGACACGTTGAGTATGATTGAGCATGCTCCTTGCTTTTATCAAACGATCATAAAAGTAAATAACAAGTTAGTGCTTTAAAAAATCTGGAATTTCCAGTATTAATCTTATTCGCAATAGGGCATTTTACAATGCTGACTTGATTGGAGAAAGGATCGTATTTTGGCAACATTTTACAATGGCTCTGAAAACTGTTGTTAATCAAATCAAACGATGAATGAACCTATTTTTCTTTCTTATATAAAGTTTAGATAAACATGCTCATCAATACACATGCTACAGAGGTAGTATTACAATATATATACAGATTATAAAATCGACTTGTTTTTTGTATAGAAACCTTTGTTGAATTTTGGTGAAAATACTGCAAATTCAATAGCATAGAATGAATAATAAATAGGATTTAATTCTGATAATTTTTGCTGGATGCCACATACACTACGGGCATGCATTGTTTCATCCTTTTTCCTGTCTGTAAATAAGATAACGAGCTCAGACAGACAGCACGTATAAATTGTTAAGCTATTCCGCTTCGCTGCTTTGTTTGGCCGATGTTTTTAGTGTAATGTTACGTTGTGAAATTGGCAAGCGGAAAATGTTTTGTAAATATATAGACAATTGATAAAACTTTGTGCCATCAATGCGTTTGTTTGTACAGAAACAGAAACACAAGGAGAAAGTTTAAACTGGAGTAAACCATTCTTGGTTCCAGCTCAGATATAAGGCGTAAAAGGTGCTTTTAGTTTTGTGGATTTATTTGTTGTGAAATGCTTCGAGTCTGAGTCTAGTATATATTTTAATCGCGTATTAAGACAAGAGTTGGTGGAAGTTTAAGTGAGAAAGTCAGCGGATGTGGAAATATTAACCAATAAAATTGGCAGCGTTGTTCATTTCCCAATTAAATTTGAGTGCTTACTGTGTTCTATATATTGATAAAGTTCTCGCTTGCTAACTTTATATTTGTTAGTTGCATAGCTTTTCTATTATTCAAGCACCCGCACAAGGTATCCCCACTTACCAATAGCTCCAAGAACGGGACCGCCGTAGATACTGTTGAATATGAAAACAGGCATCTTTACCATCATGAAAAAATCCGAAACTGCCAAGTTGACAATAAGGTAGTTAGGCGGAGTTCTTAGGGATCGACATCTGAAATAAATAAACTTACCTATATTAAGTATTCATAATAAAATTACACTTCTCAGTTTATCTGCAAAATATACTTTAGTGCGTTATATTATTTCATAGTTTGTCGAGCCGAGGCATGGTTAGTGGAAAAAACATTTATGGGCTTTATCGACAAATCACTTTGCGAAAAAATGCGAACAAGAAATTATATATAACGCTAGGTCTAACAAACATAATATCTTGAATCCGTCCGTATTCCATTACAATCAGAAAATTTGCGCAGGAACTTCTTTACCAATACTTTTGGCTCTGTAGACTGCCAGCTCATTGTTTCAAGCTCCCAAAATACACAATAGGAACAAAATACTTAAACCTTTATAAACATGCCGTCACAAAAACGTCCTACTCCTAGTCTAGTGTATGAGAACACAAAATTTATGTAACCTATGTGTCTGCAGATGTTCTGTTTCCATTTACTGTGATCCCCCAAGAACTTATTCAACAACTAGCGTTGTTGCGAAAATGTTTCTATAAGAAATCCCCTATCCCCACAAAATTTATCACGTACGTACGTACGTGGTGTACTCAGGAAGTTTCAACTCTGATTTAAGTAAGTGGTTCAGGGACTGAAACAATGAAACTTTCTTAAAGATGGTAGGATTATATAAATCTCAAAGTTACAGGTATATTACTTACATGTCCCAGACGGATGTTCTTCTGTTCGTAACATTTATTCTCGTGGAACAAATGAATTGAGAATGTTCATTCTCCATAAACCTGCCTATTATTTGCCCTGCTAATTTGCTAATAATACTAAAACAAATCTTGATACTTCTATTACAATATAGTAGGTACATATTTCTACAACTGTCATTAAAATATGATGTAACTTTGTTTTTTATACATGAGTGGACTCAGTATTGTTAAGCAGCAATAGGATCAGCGGATTAGCCGCTTAGATTGCATGGGCCAAATCCTACAATATCTAGATGCTAGCAGAGTTAATGTGGCTGCTGTGGCGAGAGTGGCCCAATTTATCACCCAAATGGAAATCTCACCAACAACAAGCCAACTTTACGTAACCGAATACAACGCTAATATAAAGCTCGAAAAGTTACGGTTTCATGCTACTTCTTTTGAAAGGTTCTTCTGAAACATAAATGTTATGCAATAAACTATTTTATTTGACACTAAGGGTCCTTAGTTTTAAGTCTGGTTTGGTTAGGTAACGATCAGGCCAAGGGACTGGAATCTAGAGAGGGTAAAGGGTAGGCGATCGAGTAGTGTAAACCACCTCTTATCATTTTACAAGGTACCCTCAGTAACATTTTTAAAACCCTCAAGCCGAACCATTTTAGAAGTTGTAAAAGTCGTACCTGATACAGAGTTTTAGACTAAGGGTGTCTTGTCATTTACAATTAAAGAGCGATGTATTATTTTGAAGTTTGTGTTGATTTAAGCTTGTATTGTCTTCAAATGATAAATCTGACGAGTTCTGGAGTTGATTTGCGTCTCACTTCGGTGCAACTGGTTCATTAGCTAGCTAAGGATATTGAAATAGCAATGAATTTCCAAACAAATTGGTCTCTACATGGTTTTTCTCTTTGATGTTGAATGGAATGTTTTAAAATGAAATAGGAAAGTTATTAAGTTAATTAGTTTCAACTTTCAATTTAGCTTGCGTATAATATCCAAGTTGTTTTATCAGTTTATTATAGAAACTGTACCGACTGACTGTGATGCAAATTGCAATTGCAACCTCAAAAGCGTGAATACCATTCGGATTTGAGCTTATGAGCAACTGTCTTATGTATAAACTACGACTATACTATGCTACGATTTGTGGTATTATTTGACTCAGCGTTGACATTTTACGAGTCCAATTAAAACCAAAACGAAGCATGTTACTTTACAGCACATAACAATATCAATTCCTACAACCTGTAAATGTTTTCGTGTTTGCTTTAGTCTACTGGACATTGACAATCCAATCTCTTGAGTACATCAAATCAGATCACGGAGTAGTTTCATCTTCATGCCTGTTACACTAACTTATTTTGGTTCATTTGATGCAATTAGATCCTTAGTAAAAGTAGATACCTGCTACTTAGTTTGTACAATAAACCTATTGTTTAAACGAACAAAATGCTTCGAATAATTATGTATATCCTGACAATTCTCATTTGGTTATTGGTAACATGTACATAATCACAAGAGTAAGGGGCTGAAAGTAAGCACTAACTATTTATCTAGTCTTAAATCCATGAATAAAGTATTCTTATACCTTTTACCGCTCCAACTGAACTGGCTTTACTGTTGATTGTAGTCGAGGCACTAAACATAGTGTGTCTTATAATTCAGTGGTTTGGTATGCAAACTGGTCATTACATCATTTGAATTTGGAATTATGCACTGAGCCATGCATTTGAATCTGATAATAATACGAATACCCCCCTCTTACCACAATGGGGAATGCACAATAATGCAAAGGATTAATCTATATCGAGATAGACCACTCATTATTTTCTGATTATTTACCCTTAAATGTATATACAACATACATAAGGATCCCCCTGTTACTTGTAAATGGGTTCTAGTTCTGGTTACCTGCCAAACTAATTTACTTTCTCGAGACGGTAAACTCAAATCAAGACGTTCTGTTCAAAAATGGTTTGATGAGCCCGTCATAAAACCTTTTAAAACTTCTTTTATGTGGGACGGAAAATAAACAGTTCGCCGGTTACTTTAAGCTGATGACGTATTGAATCAAAGAAACTTTATTAGGTATCTCACCTGAAGAACATAAGGATGACGAGGAAGTTTCCACTGCATCCTACAACCATCAAAATTCCATAGAGCAAGGCAAGCAACCAGTTGGCCATCGGATCTGCTACGTCATACTTCAGCCAGTGAGAATTAATCATCTTCAAGTAATCATCATTGTACAGACCGATTCCTTCCCAAAATTTTACAGGGTGAGTTAATCGAAAATGCTGTTCAAGTTGGTCTCGATCTTCATCTTTAAGAATGTCTTCCTCCAAGATCTCATGTTGAATATCATCGTCTACGAAATTCCTTTGATTTCCTTCATCTCTCACCTTCGCATCGGATATGGTTGAACCGTTCATATAATATTCGGTAGCATCCGTTTGTTCAATGTTTGGAGAAAGTTCCATCGTTTTAGAACTTTGAGTAGTTATGAGATCACGTCTGGAATTTAATGACGTGGTGTTCTGTTCTTCATCAAAAGCCTTCACTTCAGCAGAGCCTTCGCTCATATTTTTTACAGGTTCATCAAAGATGGTTAAAGTGAATGGAGAGGAATTTGTTGTCTCTATTGTGTATTGTGGTGTTAAAGAGACCCCATAAGCTAGAGTCTTCGGACCAGATAGCTCTATTTTTAAAGACGTGCCGATGCGTTTATTTAAATAATCTTGGGAGGATTTCCCTTCGATTTTTATTTCTGAAGACTCCAATTTATATCTTCGATCAGACCTGTTGAGCTTAGGCTCGTATTTAGCCTTGTAGTGGGAATAGTGAAGGGAGGTCAATGAGGCGCCTTGAGCATGGGTCGTCGATGCTGTAGATGAGACTGAGGGTTTATCAAAAGATGGATGTGGGGGCTGTTCATAGGATTTTATTAGATTATTTGGCAGTTGATCGGACATGCGATTATTTGGGAATGCCGTTGAAGCATAGTTCCGGTTGACCACTCTCCTTCTGCGTGGTCGTTTATGTCTTCGGGAATCAATGCTGACAGTCTTAAGCTCTTGAGTTTCGTGTGCAAGCTCGAAATCTAACGTTAACCGATCCTTTCGGAGCCCTTGCGTCCTTGGAGTTATACTTTTGGCCTTTGATTCAAGTACTCCAGGAAAAAAGAGGGGGACGTTCCTTGAAACCTTGGCCGATTTTGGCAACTGAACTTCAGTTCCGATAGGACTAAAGTTTCTGGGCATTACCGCATCTTTCGGTTGCAAAAACCCATCATCTGTCAAATTGTTGATCGAGCGTAAATCAGTTTGAGTTAAAGGAGTAGTAGCGAGACGGCTCCAAGTGATGATTCGTGTCAGCCTCCTTTTTCCAGAAGTTTTTTCCATTACTCGGTCAGTAGGGTAACTTTTACTTTGTGTTGTATAAGTGACAGCAGTATTATTGTTTCTAACCTTGTCCCTAGCTTTTTCTCTGGGTTTACCAAAGTTGGAATTGGAATTGTTTACAAGTTCTTGGCCAGTATCCAACAGAAGTGGTATGGTAGGGGTATGAAAGAATATGGGAGAAAGTGCCATAGCAGTAGTTTTCTGCTCATTCATACCATTCTGAGGATGAATTACTTCAAACGGGCTCTGTTGAATGATGAGATCAGTCGGAGAAATGATGGATAATACTTTATTGGGATCATTGAAACGATCAACTTCCACAGGGTGTAGATCTGCACTGACTTTGGATATGGATAAAGGTACACCTGTAATGGTTGACTGGGGATAATTGGATGAAAATGAAGACATAGTTGTGGCATACGTGGGGAAATGTCTCGACAGATAAAATTTAGAATGCCGTAGGGAGACCAATTTCACGGGATTTTGAACCCATTTCTTCCAATCATGGGGAGTGAAAGTCGCTCTTGTTATACTTTCTTCAGCTCCTTCAATTTCCTCTGCCTCAACCAATGCAAATGGGAATAAGGAAGTGGGCAAAAATTGAAGATGAAACATGTTTAATATAACGACGAGACTGTACAACTTAGTCCCTTCGTTCTTCATCTTGCAGGAGCTTTATCGATGCCCCCGGTTGTCACTGATTTTTACTCTTGTACACGCAAAGCTTAAGAGGATTTTCTTTGGGTATTAAACTGGCTTTGCAGGTTGTTAGTACTTTAGCTCTGAGATCAGGTTAATAGTTGTTGAACTTGGTATGCAGGGGTAGGTAAGTTGTATTTTTGTAGAGGAAATATCTATGTGCATAATATCAAAGGGAAAGACAGTTTTATTTGTTGAAGATACAGTGTTTTATTCCAAGTTTAAGTTATCTACCAACTCAACCAGAGCCATGAATCTTCAGATAAGCAGGTTTAAGTGGATTTGACTTTTTGTTTTTTCTTTGAAATTTATTTTCAGGAAAGTTTGTATTCATTTGAAGTGTTCTAATCCACTTATTATTTTGGTTTGGTTCTCAATATGCACAGATTGAAGTGGTCTATGGATAAATTCAACCTTGCCCTGGGAAATTTTATTTTTAGAGTGCTATTTCCTTTATGCTGCAGAACTTTAAGCAAAGGGCTTAAAATGTTTTCTCTGAATCTTTCTAAAACGTTGCACAAGAATTATACACTAAGCCGGATCTTCTGCTTATGATGGTTAATGTATATTTCTGGGGATAACTTTGGATGTATTTGAAAATAAACCGTCTTATTTTTTAGAAAACTAGTTTTATATTTATTTTATAACTTAATAACTTAGCCAGCTTTCTGAAAGTCTTTACTTGACATGTCAAAAGAGTTCCGCTTTTACATTTAATTTTCTAGCTTCATTTATAAGAAGTGGGAGTAAACATGCGAAAAATTCCGACTATCCGCTTACTATGCGTTTCAATGCCTCTTCCGTATGAAATACAATGTAAGCCAGAGATGAAAAAAATAAGTGAAGTTATTTATTTACCAGTCTAGTTAAATAGATTTCCTGTACCTCCACGATGTTTTTGGGCACCAGCTAACATTTTAACTGTAAGCTAATATTATCTCACATTAGTTTTCCTCAAGTTAGAAAGGTACTTTTGCTCCAGGTCACAGGTTTCGCCCTTTCGATGGGGTTTGGTCAAGTACGTGTTAGCATGTTAGTTTGAATTTTATTTGACGATGCTTCAGTCTTAAATGACTGATTTTAGCCTTTTCTAATTGGTAAATCTGTTCTTACTTTCCATCCATGGCATAAATGTTTAAGGTAGCATACTTCTGAATAAATAATATGTATGTAAAAAATAAACAAGCCAGTAATTGCTGACCACTGTAATTTTATTAAATTTTTACACGTAGTAAGTTTAGTGTAGTCATGTAGAATAATTTGAAACTATCGTGATGTGTTTTAAGAAATAAACAGTGGTAAAGATCGTACAAGCAAATGACGGATGAGCAAGAACTAAGTAAGTGGAGCTCTGCAACTGAACTAAAGGCTGAAAGGGCATTTCCAAATGCTTTGACTTTCTCCAAGCAACTATTATTTTACAATAAAGTTGGAACTTGCGTGGGGAAAGTCTATCGGCTTGTGAACAACTCTCCATGAATCTGTTCACTGCTTTGGAATGCACAAAGGGATGGACATCATCCTTTTATACAAACATTGGATGCAGATGTAAAAATGGTATTTTATAGAGAAACCTCGTCTGTTAAAGAACCTGGAAAGTATTTATCTTGTACAGGATAAATTCCTCTAGGAGCTCACATGATATTAAAGACGTATTTTGGATCGCGGACTTATTTTTACGGTCCAGGAAGAATATACTTTATTCTTACTTCGTTGTAGTGCAGTTTTTATGTTTTTTGTGTTAGTGTATTGTTATTTTACTGTTATAAAAATAAAAATAAACCTGCAACCTGTATAATGCTGGAGCTGAGTTAGTAATACTGAGTGGCATTACAAGAGTTTTCTCTTTGTTTGAAAGTAGATCGTTGTTATTTCCGTTGAACGTACGTTACACATTATACAAAGGCTCAGCTTCCCAGAAAAATGTTAAATGAAGCTACAATGAAAATGAGACAGCTCATGCTTACTAGCAAAACTTTCGACCATGTACAATATTCATCTGTTTGGCCATTCGTTGATTCGTCTCAACTAGTGGAAAGTAAATGTTTTAAGTAATCTGATGGTACTTTATATTTAGCTAAAAATTTAGACAAGCATTATTTCAGGAGAATAATTTAGAGAATGGTGGTGTAAGTAGGAAACACCCGTTTCGTGAGACGTCCCGTCATGTTTGACGGTGCTATTTATTATGGCATGCAAACGCATTCAAATTAGTTAAGTTATTAAACTTATGCAAGATCCCTAAATGATGATGATCTATCTGAAAAGATGAAAGCTAAAGATGATGATGCTTTGTTGCTTTGTTGCTTTGTAAGCTGATAAAATACAAGTGATCTCAAAGATTGAACTAAGGCCTCAAAGAACTAAGATCTCAAAGATCGAACTATATACTTTTGTAGTTCTGTACAGATATAAAATACATGGGAAATCTTGTGAAACGAAGGTTCCGAACTCGTTGCCAGATAAAGCCATTTTGTTTATTCTTTGTTCTATGAAACAATGCACAATGCAAAGTAATCGAAGGGAAGTGCAATTTCGAAGTGCACCTGTAATTTAGTATAGATTGATTGACCTTTTTTCAGGCCACTGTGGGCCCATGAAGGTAAAATTGAGATAACATTATATTTTATAAAATAACAAAGGGGTTGTTTTGTGCACCTGTATGTAGCATAGCAACCACCAAGCAAACAAATCTGTTTTCAAGCACAATTAAAATAGAGTAAAAAATTAAACCCTATCACGTCAGAAAGCCTAACTTTTGCATACAGTAAACAAATTAAACTTTTTTTAAAAGTTTAAAAAAATGTCTCTGAGTTCATCTCCATAAATTGGAGTACAGAGAATAAAGGATTTCTCACAGACCAGACAGAAATACGTAAAATAAACTTAATTATTATTCAACAACCAACTAAAGTTTTTATCATTTCCATTTTTATCCCGTGTTATTTCTACTGATGATATATGCTTGCTTCAATTGGAACTCTAGTACCCAGTACTTCGATTTCTAATTTTTTTTATAAACTTCTAATAATCTAGAAGGGTTGCCCGGGTGCAGAACTGAACCTACCGGTCACGACAGTGCACAACCGGACGTATCTGTCACCCAACGGTATTTTGCAAAGACCGTCCACAACCGGATGGTCCGGGATACAGTGGTCAAACTTTATAAACATCATCAGACATCTATTGAAATGCCAAAGGGGGTAATGATAAATGAATATCTTATTTGTATGCATCCCTGCTTATTTTGCATTATTTAGCCTGTTAGCCAAGAGAATACTTTACTTTTGCTTCCCTAGTCATTTAGTTCGATACCAACTGCTCCTACTCCAGGTCCGGTCCATCCACTTGCACAACCAAAAACAGACTTACGAAAAGAATACAACAGATTTTGTAAACTGTACTCCAGCGAGCCATTAGACATTGTGGCTGGACCGTTGGAGAAGGCTTCGTATCGCCAGGATTGCAACCTGCAACTGGATCTCAAAGGACGGGGTCTCAGAGGCATTGACTGCATTGCTTTGGGGAAAATTCTAACCACTAACTTGAGTATCTACCATCTCAATCTTAGTGATTGTTTACTACTGCCTCAAGGATTTCAAGCCTTGCTAGAGGGGATTGGAAAGAATGGCCACCTTGGGATTTTGGAACTCAGGGGAAACAATATTCAAGGCGGAATGGTAGAAACATTGGGAACTCTTTTGAAAGTTAATCATACCCTCAGGAAGCTTCTTCTTGAGTGGAATTGCTGTGGGAATAATAACTCTGCCTTTAAATCTCTCTGTGGGGCCATTGGGGTCAACAAAGGTTAATTATTGAAGTTTAAGCTGTCATTCGTGTTGATTATTATAAGGTTGATTATTGAGTCTTGTAAAATGTTTCTAAGTGAGTGATTCTTAGGAGCAGATTGGTAAATTATGAATGAATTTTAATTCCCGAATATTCTCGCTTCACCAGGTCTACACGAGCTTGATCTTAGAAATAACCAAATCCCAGACGAGTCCGGCCTAGACCTAGCTACCGCTTTGAAAGGGAACGATACTCTGCAGCAGCTTGATCTCAGATGGAACTCCATTGGAGTCCAAGGAGCTAAAGCGTTATTGGATAGTGTCCAATCAAATGGGAAACTTGTAAAACTGGAACTTTGTGGAAACTTTGTTCCCGAGGAGCTTGTCCGCCATATCGAAACAACTCTAGGTCAACGAGGAGAGAAAGAGAAGATAATTAAAGACTACTCCAACCGAACGTCTCTCCTGACAAGACAGTTGCAAAAGACAGAGACAGAATTTAAGCATGAAATTGAATCCATTGTCACTGTTTATGAGCAGGAAGAGACAAAGTTCAAAAGGTAAGGTGAGTCTTTGACCAACTTAAGTTGTTTTAATTAAAATTGCATTAGATGTCTACCTATTTTACTGTCTTTTTCAGTTCAGTTCAGTTCAATGATTTATTGGAGTGACAATGATATATAATATGTAATACAGTCATATTTATCTCAATACCAGGTCACGTAAAATGTAATAAGTAAAGTAAAAGGAAAAATAATAATTTAGTTACTGCATCCGTCGTAGAATCTACAATGTGTAAGTTGCTCTCACTCTCAAACGAACAATTAGGCCTACTGGCTATGGCTAGCAGAGTTTGACAGGGAAGGTAGCGAAGACTAGTCAGAATTACAATAATTTAGTTAATAATTTATTTTCATTCATAATATATATAATTAGGTATATGCACGTGCAACGAGTTGTGAATTTTAAATGCCAGAAGTTGAGTTAAAAGAACAGTTGGGTACAGTAAAGCGTGAAGATGGTTTGCATATCTAAATAATCTGAAAACCCCTTGAAAGGAATTTGAATTGAGGATTTTCTTTCCATAGAATTTTAAATTAGATTCTGTACTAAATTGTTCATAGAATTTGCAAAATTACGGTACACTGATCTATAGTAGTGTAAGCTAAAGTGGATGTAATGTTATTCAAAGTAATGCAAATAAATTTACATCACCACCCACCCATAATTTCTCCACTTCACGAATCAAAGAATTTATAAATGTTTCATATTCCGTGTCAGCCCATGATCTTACACATCCTTGGGAAATCCATGTAATTCTGTAATGATATACCATCCATCCTTTTCACAAATCTAGAATTTGTTTCACCACTCGTAATCCAATAAATTGTAACCAAAAGTCTGTATCCTTATTCTCAGGTTGATTCGCGAAGGACATGAAGAGATCGGCCGACTTGAAAAAGAAATTTGGTTAGACAAAAAAGAAACCACAAAACTCGTATCCCAAATAAATAACTTGGAAAATAATCTCCAACTCTCCCAAGATCGGGAAAAGGTTGTCCGAAGAACTGTAGAAATGAAAGAGGAGGAAATATCAAAACTCGAAGAGATCTCAAAGTGTCAGATAGAAGAGTTAAAGTCAGATTGGGAGCTTCAACTAGGAAAAGTCAGATCAGAGCTTTCATCATGTAAAGAGCAGAATGAACGGTTATCCATCGAACTGGAGTACTCTTCGGGAACTATTAAAGCTAAAGATGGGGAAATATTGATCCTACAAAACAGACTTGAATGCCAAAAGCAAGCAGCCAAAAGAATGGAAGACTTATTTGAAGAAAGGATTAAAAAGGAACGGGAGAGCTGGATGAATTGGAAGGCTGAGGTGGAAACTAGAGAACATCTTGAAGCTAAAAGGTGAGTGGTTTTGGGTTTGCGGATAGGATTTATATTGGCTAGAATTATTCAGACAGGGCTGCAGCCACAGAATTAAATGCTGCACATAAAAACTGATCAAAGTACTCTAATCTAACCTTACTTAAGCCTCATCTTCTTCTTTTAGAAATGCAATAATTGTTCTATCGAAAGAAAGGAAAGTCCTTTATCCTAAAATACCTTCTACTCCTGTTCCCCGTTGTGCCTAGTCTAATTAAGAGAAAAACTATTTGAGGAAATTACCTAAGCTTCACTAATACGATTCTCCTGTTTCCTTACTGTTCCTAATTTAGACCGGGCCACGCAAAACCCATTAATATAATGAAGCTAGTTACAAGATGATATAACTAAAATCATATGCTCTGTATTTCTTTAATTAAGGCTTGCAAGTCAGGTTCAAGAGCTCCAGCAGGTTATGAAAGATCACGTAAAATCCCTTGAAGCTAAGCGGAACGAGGCTGAGGAAGAGATAAACCGACAGAAGATCCTTTTACTCACATCCAAGACAGAAGCGGAAGAAACGCTAAGTAAACTGAGGAACGTTTTGAATGAGGAATTGGCCTTACGATGTTCTTGTGAGAAATGTAAAGAAAAGCTCAAACTTTAGTTTCCACAGATCCAAATAGCCCTATAAATTTTATACTCGAGTGTGTATAACTAATGCAATACATGTTTGAAGCAAAGATAGAATGTCCACATGTAACATAGATAAATAGCTACAACCAGATTGTGCAAGGTGTGCATTCAACTTCTCTTTGTAACTTGCCAAAAACGTATCAATAAAGTTCTGGCATATCGTTTGACGGGGAATAAATCTTGATTTGAAAATCATGAAGTTTTTTTTAATATCGTACATAATATCAACTTTTTTCGTATTGTACTATTTTTATTTTACATCCCTTGAATATCGTACCTCATCTTGCTGGGAGGTACAAGATAGTCAGGAGAAAGCATATGAGTTTTCCCGATTAGATGGGCGTTGGCTTTAGGTATATAACTTGATAGTGTTCACGAGAAGCAAAATTTGGCTTTTTATTAGTTTACAGAAAGAGGGCCATTTTCTGGAATTATTTGTGAGATTTTACCTCGGCTCAAGGAAAAGATGCATATTGTACACTCTTTCACGTACCTGGGAATCACTTTTTTGTTGACACTTGCATTTTAAACCCTTATGAAAATACTCGTTCACTTTTGGGGAAATAAGCATCCCATATAGGGTGTTATTAATCAAACAGGCTCTTGGGGTTTATCGGACCATTTTGTCGCTGCGATTTTATGTACCATTACGTACCCTTCAATTTATGATAGTAAACAAAAGCATTACGGTTTGTCTACCGGATTTTATACTGAAGATTTATAGAAATTGGTAGTCTAGCTCTAAAGTTTAACTTCAGCGACACTATCCTTGCCCGTTAGATAAATGTTCAAGCCAAATCTGCAGTAATTTCGCTACCCTAACTTTTATTTCAGAGGAAGGAAGCATGGAAATGGATTTGTTGTCAACTGTTGCAAGATCCTGGCTACTCGGCTGTCCAAGCGTTCCCAGTTCTAGTAGAGGTCAAGAGATTGTTAGATGTAAAAATAATGATTCCTCAATTTATTGATGAAACATGAAATGAGAAATTTTTATTACAAAATTTATGATTGCCGACTTGAAATTCTAGTACACAAAAGTATTAATCTTACATTAGATTGACAAAGTATTCCTATTTCTTACGGTTCATTAAAAACTGTGGAACATGTTTAGTTTTAAAACCTAACGTCCCAGATAAAATTAATTATATTTCCTATTATCCTGGATGCAATAAATATTTAAGCTAGAAAAATTAACCAGCATTAAGACATCGGACTTCTATAATGCAGACTCACATTCAATAATACGTGTTTCCCCAATCACCAGTCCCCTTAGTTCATCCGCATTGACTGTATATGGATGTTTATTACAACATTACAACTTCCCGTAAATCGTATGGTTTTGGTTACCCTACCCCCGGCTCACTTGCGGCTTGCAGCAGCAAAAAGGTCTAGCAATCTGGGTATTTTGAGGGTCTTTTTCTTAAGATTAGTCTGTCCCAAATTAATCATCTCATTGCATCCGCATTTACATCTACGGCGTTGGTGAAACTCCCTATGTCCGATCCTTTCTTCGGCTGTAAATATTGAATTTGGACACAACCTGCACGTCCAGTATATTTCTGCGTCGCTCATGTCATCCTCTTCATATTCGGAGCTTGACATCGCTTTGATTCCCCCTAGAACTGTAACTATTGTCAGAGATATGGTTTAAAACAAAATTATACATGTCTGGCATTTTCGGGGTTCTGTCTGAGCTGCTATAAAAGTACAAATTAATTATTGATATGAAGACATAATTTTCAAGTAAATGTTCTTTCCATTTAAATTCATTATTACTGTTATCTAAACCAATAACGAGCGTCTACTTCCAGTATTTAGTAACCACAGCATAAAATCAAAATATTTTAGTAGTGCATGTCTTAAATATTCAAGTCTAGCCTCTATTAAACCAACTTCAAAATTTTTTTTAACCACACGGGACTTGGAGGGTTCTAATATTTTGATTCTTGAGCTTTTAATTTATTCTAATCCATGCACAAATGCACAAATAGATTCCTTGCACAAACGGAACCATCATATAGCTACATCGATTATTGAAACAAAAAATCAACATAAACCTTTTATTAAAATGTTGTAGTTGTAGTATCATATATTTCCCGTTTTAACGAGTTTGATCCTATGTTGATATGCTTGTAAATGATCCACTTTATGGTACTAAACTAAACTATTTTTTTAAATTAGATGGAATTCAATGGGATCAGCAGCATACAGCAGCAGCTGTAAGAGTATTTTCATTTTTTTCTGGCTATGTATATGTAGGCTAGGTTTATCCTAGTTATGTATACTATGCATGAGTACACAAAAAATGTTCGCTCAGCAGTCTATGCATTTCTCTAGTCGTACCTGACTCCGACGTAGTGAGCAGAAACATTTTCGAAATATCATTATTTAACATGAAATATTTACTGTCATGAAAATATTAACTTGATGTCAGTATTCTTACACTGCATATTCATGTCACTGCAAATCGCTTGGTAAATTAAGGAAGGGTACAAAGATTAACGCAATTTGTAAATGAAAACACACGGCCTTAAGACTTTATTTTTTAAAAGATATATGTCACCAAGATGTAGTTTATTTATGCATTATTGTAAAGTAACTTATTTGTTTGAGTAATTATATAGTTGCATCAATACTTTTGTAAATTGTAGGTGTAATTTTCTCGGAGCTTACCACCCTCATTTCATTATAATCCCTTGCTAAGTTCAATTATGTTGTTAATGTATATAACTACTTTGTTTTGATTGAACACTTTGTACGTAAAAATAATACGAAACACGTTAAAGGTTTACTTCTGAATTAATAACAAGGAACTTATTGTCATATTGATTGAGACGTGTTGATTTGATGTAATTCATCCTCTAATCTAAATCTGCTAATAATCATGTTGTGCTACATAACTTCAGTATATTCCAGTAATAATAATAGAAGTTTATTATCATTTCCGATTGCAAAGAGAAAGCTAGATACGACCTGCTCCCTTGATCGAAGGCAAGATCCTGGCTATCTTTTTCGGGGTCGCTTTCTTCAGTGGGGTTGCCTTATCTTCCCTCTGAAGTCCACAATTGCAGCACAACCGCTGATCTTTTCTGACTTCAAATTAAAGTAAATTAAAGTTTCCATTATAATCAGGCATGATTCAAGTATTTCTACCTGGTCTCCCACGCGTGGCCCTTTCCTTAGGGACTACACTAGTGGCCATTTTAGCTTTCAATCGTGAAAGCTTTGACTTCATCGTATGCAACTCTTCGTGCAATCTCCGGTGTTCGTCCAATTGTTGCACACTTGTAAGGACCAAATGAGGACACTTTCTACAACTCCACCTGATTTCTTCCTCTGATTCACTGTCACTTTCTTTTGAGGGTGTTCTCAGGTAATAAGTATGGGTCAAGGCTTAAATTATTAAATAGAAATTAATAAAGTGAAGCCAGCTGCCCGTGGATCATAAAAATATCTTAATCATGAGATAATAATTACTAATGAAAGTACACTTTTAAAATAAACGATTATATTTAAATTCGATACCATTTTATTATAATCATAAATTAGTAGTTCCAATTCTACCTGGTCTTCCATCCAAAAATGACTCTGCAGAGCTTTCACCTGACCAGGCCAGTAATTCAGATAAGTTCAACGATTGTGGATGTGGAAGCTGTGAGTGGGACTTCTGTGCCCTTCGAATCTGTCGACGATGCCATTCTCTATGCTGGTCCTTTTGCTCGGTTGTAAGCGTACCCAAATTAGGACACTTCCGGCACGTCCATCGGAGGTTTTCATCATTATTGCTCATTATTATTATTATCCTTTCCCACTTCTGCACGGTTCAGGTCCAGGTCCAATCCTAAAAGTATTGCATTTATTAATTGGAAAGTAAGGTTGCAGTGCAGATCATAAAAATATTTTTGTTAACTTGCGCTATGCGCTTACTAAAACAACCACAAATCAATAGCATACGCAAACTTCATCTAAAACTTCAATCCATTCTATATATTTATTTTCATTGTATTACAATTAATTTCTAATATCAATAGCCAACTACGACTACGAAATCCAATCAACTTCAGTATTAGGAATTGCATTGGTTCGTTGCGTATGTTTAGTCTGGCTGTTGTTAAACACAATTTTTTTTTATTGAAAATCGCATTACTTTTTATAAATTGTGGAGGAATGATGGCTACACAATCAAATGTCAATTAACAGTGAGGACAGTGGAGGAATGACAACAATCAAATGCCAATTTGTTGTGGAGGAATGGCTGCTATTGTTTTATTATTAATATCAATTAACATCCAAAAATACAAACACCTTTTTCAAAAGTAATAAAGAAAACTTTGTATTTCTAAACAACAAAGTAATGGGCAATACTAATAAAAGTCCTTCGTCAGAATTGATCATATTATAATATTTCTGTAAGGCACATTTTTAAAACAAGCATGCATCTCTGAATCATCATCGTCCCTTCTCGTTCCCTTTTTTCACACCTAAAATTCATATTCATAGGTGGGAAGAATTCAGTCGACTCGAGTCTTCACATTTCAGCAAGCTTGGTCCTTGTATTTTGTTTATCTATCATACACTTGCACATGAGACATGAACGTCCTTCCCTGTTGAAGTAGAAACAGTTTTATACAAACTACCTTGTAAGAATTTCCCATTCCCATATTCCCATCTGCATCCTCAATCGATGACAGTGGAGTATTCCTGAAATTCATTAAGATGGATGAAGCAGTATTGGAGAAACTAATAGTGGATACCCAGAGGAAAAACTGGCAATTAGTTACATTTAGTAATTAGAGTTTTAAAATAATAGTATTTATAAACATATACGAGCATAAATTAATAAATGTTTGATTGCATTGGCATCCACGAGTGACACGGTACGGTAGCTGATGGCATATGATAAGATTCTTCTTCTGCATTAATTCTTGTTTTTTGATCAAATCATAAGTCATCCTGTTGCATGTGATCAGTAATGCAACTTTTAAAACAACAATTATGCAACGGTCATTTATGCCGAAGACAATTATACAAACGCCAGTAGGTCTAATGGTTCGTTTGAGAACAAGAGCAACTTACACATTGTAGAGTCTACGATGAATGCATAATCTAAATTATTATCATAATTGCTTACCTTTATTACATTTTACGTGACCTGATATTGAGATAAATATGACTATTACATATTATATATCATTGTCACTCCAATAAATCATTGAACTGAACTGAACGATAATTATGATACCCCTTCCTTGAAAATTAGACACAGGGAAATTTTACCAACTAAAATTGTACTATATTATTTGACAATGCAACAGGTTGATGATTCTTATAAGCACTAGATCAATTTTGCTGATTATTAAAGTGTTCAACCTTTAGATTACAAAAATAAAACAAATCCACCCATAGATCGATGGGGACAGGATGAATGAATGCATGCATGATTCTATTGATAAAATACACAGCAAGTATTAGTATATCTCTGCCAATCTGCTAAAAAATTCAGCAGCTTTTAGAGTGGAAGGTACCGTCAGGCGAAAGTTCATATTTTAATATTTTATTAAGTGACTGAAAGCATGTTAATACTAATCTCTTAGATTTACGCATCGCTCAGCTATGTGACTAATGTGTATGTCATAAGTATAACTTTTTCACGTGCATCTGCATATTGTTGACTCTGAAAGTTGCATAACTTGAAGTAAATAAATATCCGATATTTAACATGCCGTGGCTGTATTTGTAGTACGAGGTAAACACTCCGAAATGATCAGCAAATAACTGAATAAGAAAATCTCCAGTTGAGCGAGTTTGTGCTTAAGTTGATTGGGCTAATAATGCCATGCATAAAACATGCAATTGAAAGTCCAAAGTTACTTTATTTCTTGATACACGTTGTCATTGCTGTGAGCATTGTAATATGATATATTAAATTAAATAAGTGTATTTGACAGTTGCATAACACCTGCAAATAATGGGGAGACGTTTTTCCTTTCCACAACCAAAGTTACATTTGCATTTGCAGTTTTCTATGTCACATAAAAGTTAGCATTTACATATCGAATGATGAATAACTTACAAAAATGTCACTTTTTTCCTAGTTTAGAGAGTTTTGAGTAAAATGGTGAACTAATTTGGATCGGCATGCGTTTCCTCGTGAGTGAATATTTTGCATTGTACCAATCTGCCAGGAACAGTTGGGACATTAACTTGATATAGATTTAAAACGCAAGGATCTTGCCGTCTACTACCTATTCAATTCCTCTTTTACAAAATGCATTTCCCGTCGAAGAGTACAAATACATACACACGTATACATCTAAGTTGAGATTTGCTGCATCCAATGTTTCTCTGAATAAAACTTTTTTCTCCCAACAGTACACCTCGTATTCCTATTATAACTGTCAAAGCATGTAATACAAATCACTTTTATAGGTTCGGTGTATGTACTCTGCACAAAGTTTTATTAACTTGTGCTCAGGATTTGGTACTACGATGTTGCGAGAAATGTAAAGAAAAAGAGGGTAACGTTTCCAGACAAAGCCTTACAACTGAATACAAGACAACTTATCAGATCCAAATAGACCAACAAACTAGCAAACCTACGTAGAGTATATATAAAAAATGCCATTTAGGTTAGACGCAAAGAAAGAATGTCCATTCCACACGTATCATAGGTTGCGACAATCACGTTGTGTAAGTCTGACAAAAACTTCTCTATGCAACTTGTCAAAACTGTATCAATAAGTTCTTACATATCATTTTACTGGCCGTAAATCATGGTTTGAAAATCGCAAAGTTTTTTAATATCTTACATAATATCCACTTCCTTCATATTATACCACTTTTACTTCAGATCCCTAGAATACCCTTGCACGTATGAGGAAAGTAGCCAGGACAGGAGACTGGTAAAGCTGTATCAGTTTTTTTGGTCGGTTAGGTGTTTGCTTTAAGTATACAACTTGGTAGTATAGTATGCATGAAAAGATTTTATTAAAGTTTGGAGAAAGACAGAGAAAGAAAAACGGAAAGCGAAGAGGCCATTTATCCGGAATCGTTCGTGAGATCAAGTAAAAGATGCATATTCCACACTTTTATCCATTTACCTGCGAATCACATTTCTTTTGTTAACACTTGGATTTTTAACAAACAATCGTTCAATTTTGGGGAAATAAGCATTCCACAGGGAGTGATTTAATCAAATGGGCTCTTGGGGTTTGTAGGGCAAAGACCCGCTGCGATTTTATGAACCATTACGTACCCTTAAATTTATGATAGTAAACAAAAGCATTAAGGTTTGTCTACCGGATTTTATACTGACGATTTAAAGAAATTGGTAGTCTAACTCTGAAGTTCAACTTCAGCGACAGTATCCTTGCCCGTTGCATAAATATTGACTTGCTTAACTATATAGTTATTGCGCTACCCGGTTTTAGTTTTAAAGTTCTACTCTAGCTGAGTACGGGGACCCACTATAATGCTGTTATCACACAAGAATTGGCATTTTGAAAAATGAATTCAATAAAGCATTTAAGGTTTTAGGTAAACATGCAGTTGGGCCGTTTCGGTTGGGGCTCTGAACTATCCTTACTCCTACAACTTCATGTACAGCATTCAACACCATTGTAGTGTTAGGTTTTTATCGAGAGGTAAATCCAAGAACAGTGAGGTGCTTTTTATTCTTTACCTTTTCAATTTAATTTCTTCTAAATAACTCTACTTTACAAAAAGGATAAACTACTGCTGTCTTGTCTTTAGGAATAGAATGGCCCATAAAAATCTTTTCGGACACATAAAGGACACTGGCACACTGGGGTGAGAAAGCATAAATGAGACAGCGCATGCAGTAATGATGGAACGGTAACATTCTGGTGTAGAAATATGATGTGATGTAACCAATTAAGAATGCGTGTTATAAGTTTAAATCGCAGTTATTGGTATTTAGAAC
>JAQFZX010001634.1:0-26837 GCA_034682405.1 Hydroisotoma schaefferi | reverse complement strand
GCAACAAAATAAATAAATACCAAATCAATGACAAACTAAATAGGCTCCGATAAGCTCTACAACCGCTTTGCTTATCAAAGTTTAAAAGGCTGAAAGTAAATAATTACTTGATAAGGTCAAAGGTCAATTGATAAGGTCAATCCCACCCAATCCCTTTTTAATTTGTTCGACTTCGACTTTCACTTTGACAGCTCTCGGCAACTTCTGGACAATTCCCGTACAATAAACTTAACTTACTGAATTCCTTTTTATTTAAACCTTAAAAACCCCAACTTTTTTGTAAATTCCTAAATTTTCTTCTACTTTTCTGCTCGAAAATGTTTTTTTTTAATAATTTCTAAAAAGTGTTCTGTATTTTTCTTTGAATGTTCTTTTTTCCAACTTTTTAAATGGAGGAAAGTCACGTGAGCCGGTTTTTGTAGTGGGAGTCAGTTCAGCTTAAAAACAACCAAAAGGTCCTCACTCTCACTCACTCACATTTTTTTGAAGGTAATAATTTTCTTTTGAATTTTTTGAAAAACCAGTGGCATGTCGGCATGCTTATCTTTTTATGATGATGATGATGATGATAAGGATATGCATGATCGGCTGATAAGATGTTATCAACAGGATCTTACCTTATCGTTTGGTTCAGCGCTGTCGCTGTCTTAATTTACCGTATTTCCCTTTTTTTTAATTCCCCTGGGGCTTTATTACTTGGAAGGGAAAATTAGAAATTGTATTAACATGGACAAGATAGGACTTGTTGTAATATGGAAAGGTAGGGGGGAATTAAACCGGAGGGGGAATTATTAAGGGAGAGGAATTAAAACGGGAAATATGGTAGTAATGTAGTAATATGTAAGTTAAGAATTTTGTAAGGATTGTAAGATTCAATTGTAATTTTAACCTTTAGTTTAGATTACATTTTTATAGCGTTTTTATGCATGTTTTTTACATGCTTGCTAAAAATTAAACCTAAAGTTAAGCCTTAATTACTACGATTATGCTTCTTTAATAATTCCCCCAAGAAGGGTACGTTAACGTTACGCACATTTATGCATGTATTACGAAGGGGTATTTTTGGGTAATTTCCTTAATTTAAGGGAGAGAAAGGTCATGCATGCAATAATATACGTTAAAGGTTGGGCTTTTTCTAAAAATCTGTAGCGCTTCTTTAATAATTTCCCCAGGGGTACGTTTGTGCAAGTTTTACGTGGGGATTGCGGGTTTTTATGGGTAATTTCCTTAATTTAAGGGAAATATAGGTCATGCATGCAATATATAATATGCAAGGGTTGGGAATTAATAGCTTTTTGGATGCATAAACGAGGTTTTTTCTACAAATATGTAAGATAGTGTTTATGCAAAAGAGAGTTCTCTGCTATTCCTGCTTTATTTTTTGTACGTTTACAGTTTAAAGTACTCCAAGCCCCCCTTTGGGTTTTGGGTAACAGAACAGTCCAACCTCAGAATTAATACTAGATTTTTTAAATTGAGCATGAATTTGCTAAATATTTAGCCCAATCTCCTACCTTCCCCTTATAGCTGTAGGTAGTAGTAGTAGTTAGTAGTAAATGAACGGTGCATGATTCGCAAAATCAGGATGATTTTAAAAAAAGGTTCATAAAGATTGTGCTTACTTTAGGAGGTACAGTTTCATTGTTTTGCAGACCAGCTAAACCCCGTCGGATTCCCTTGTTCATGAGTTGTTTAGAGGAATATGGGATTTGGAAATGATGAGTTCCACTTTGTAATTTTCTATTCGAAAGTTGTCTTACTTGAGAAATTTTGTTAGGTTTGAGAAAAAGGCTCTGTACTATTTTCAGCATGAGAAACCGGAAACGCGATCACTTGCATCAAAGCCATAAGGACATTTTTTACCATTTCTTCAAAATCTTTCATTAATTTAGCCAAGTTTAGCCATGGAAACTCTGAGGATAAGGCATATGGTTAGAAAGGCTTGCGGTAGACGGTATGATCAGGGTCAGAGGTCAAGGTCATGTCCCTTGAAGGGTGTGAATGAATGATGATGACAAAGGCGTGAATTAGGGGACTTCGCAAAATTTCCCCTACAGAAATCGAGGGCTTTGTTCAGGGTTTTATTACTGCAATTCAACGTGCATGTAAAGATAGTCAACTGATTAATCGCTAACACCTAGAAATTGGTGTACCCATCGAAGTCCCGAAGTAAATCACTAGGATTGTTACCCGAAGTTCCTGAAATCATAGCGCACAACCCGCAATAAAACTCTTAATCCTTTGTCAACTTTGTTTGTAGATTCAGTTTCTTATAGGATTTCTCTTTCGATTTCAGAACTCTAATAATTATGGAGCTAATAGCAGCAGTTCAACAGTACGACTGGGGTAAAATAGGCTCGAACAGCTTAGTTGCCCAGTTTTCGGAAAAAGAAGGTCAAGGGTCAGTTGATGAGACGGGGAAATATGCCGAACTTTGGATGGGGTATTACTCATGAAATCAATTGCCAAAAAAAAATGCGTTGTATACCTTTAAAAGGTACTAAAGCTTTCGTATGCAAACATTGTCTTGTAGTACGTATCCCAACGGCCCATCTAAAATAAATGGTACCGGCGAGCCTCTTCTAGACTACATAAAAAAGGATCCTACAGTTCTTGGCGATAAAGTTCGCACAAGATTTGGAGACGATATCCCCTTCCTCTTTAAAGTACTTTCTGTAGAAAAAGCCTTATCTATTCAAGCCCATCCGGACAAGCCTCGTGCTGAAATTTTGCATAAAACTCGAGGAGATTTGTACAAAGATCCAAACCACAAACCGGAAATGGCCATTGCTTTGACTCCATTTGAAATGTTGTGTGGATTCCGTGGAATTGATGACATCCTGCAGTTTCTGCAAGGTACATTTGCAGTTTACAGTTTCACCAACTAACAAAGCTTGATTAATAATGCTTAATGCTCTGCTGGCTCTAATTGTGCTGCTATTTATTTATAGGCTAACAAGTTACTGCTATAATATTTGTGGGCGCAATTTATAGCTAAGAAAAACATTGATTAGCTCCATTTTATGAGGTCAGATGTACCTGAGCTGAGAGACATCATTGGAGATGACTTATCATCCCGCTTGGCAACAGATAAGGGAAAGGATAATCTAAAATCCGTCTTTGCACGCTTGATGGAAAGTCCTAACGAGTTGATTACTGCCAAATTGGAACAGTTTTTGGGAAGATTAAAAAGTCTTAGTATGTGTAAACCCATCCAATTTCCCATCTTTGGTTGAAGTAAGGTAAATTGTAAAAATAACCAATGAGCATTATATTTATTTGCTTTTTTAGGTACAGAGGAACAGAAGAAGGTCGAAGGGGATTTAGTGACCCGTTTGTCCACACAATTTCCAAACGATGTTGGAATATGGTGCGTTTTTTTCCTTCAACATTTTACCTTGGACCCTGGCCAAGCTGTGTTCTTACCGGCGAATGAGCCACATGCTTATATCTACGGAGGTGAGCAGTGCATAAGCATACTGTACTGTTTTTTATTACTCAGTATATTTTAAGTAGGAAGGATGGCTTAGCTGTGCTAAATTATTTACTCTTTATTTATCTCTTTGTAAACCACAGATTGCATTGAATGCATGGCAGCCTCTGACAACGTTGTAAGAGCTGGGCTCACTCCAAAGTTCAAAGATGTTAAAACTCTCTGCGATATACTTACTTATTCCACGGGCCAAGATTGGATTGTGAATGGAACGGCTTTTGCAAACGGTGCTGGATTGTTGTACAACCCTCCAGTTGAGGAATTTGCAGTGATCCGTTATAAGGTCTCAATGCCTAAAATAAATAGAGATCTTTGCAGCATTCCCCCCGAAAGCTGTTATATTTATTGATTAAATGCACATGCATATTATTATAACCCAAATCTTTATATTTTAGTCGGATGGTTGCTTCTCGTTAAAACCACATGCGGAGTCCTGCTCAATAATAATCTGTGTGGAAGGAAAGGGGAAAGCAGTTCCCCAATCTGGGAAACAGGAAGCATCTCTGGAATTGTCGCCCGGAAAAGTCTTCTTTATTCCCTGCAAGTCGGAGTTTTCTGGGATGCAAATAGTTCCAGCTGCAGCTTCCGGGCCTATTTTACTCTACGAGGCTTTTTCAACTCCGGCAGTTTGACCAGCCAATGCATAGCACTTTAAGCTAAAGATCATAATTAGTCATTTCATGCTAATAAAACTGTGATCTTAGGTGTTACTTGTTATTCTAACGAGAAGGGAAGTGCAATATAATAAAATATATTAAAATAAAATAAAACAACATGACATGTATAAGCGTATTTTATTGTATTTTATACGAAAGTCTGAAGAAGCAAATGTCAGTCTGAATAATGCATTGTCTTGTAGTTTTGCATTAAGAAAATCGATTTTGCTTGTGTATTGATCAAACGCTTGACTCCAGTCCAGTAGCATCCCCATTAAAACTAACTACTACACCCGGCTCAGACTCTGAGAGCCTTTAGATTTGGACATTTCCTAACTGCATATTTGGCAACTTTGAGTAGATTTATTGACAAATCGATTACTCTAAAGTTGATTTAGTATTTATCCTCACAAAAAGTCAACCTAGTAGTTGCTGCAGTCAATGGCAAAAGGAGCTTCTCCAACCTCATTTAGAAAACGGGTTAGCCCCATCGTACAAGCTGAGGACGATAACGGGCATCGAGAAGAGCTTTACTTCACCAAGGAAGGTCGAACCCTGCTAAACTCCAAGGGCCCTTCAGCCTACGCATTCTCCCATCCTTGGCCCCCTTGCCCGACAAATCTCAGTAAAAACAAAGTGTATCGTCCCCAGGAAGAAGATCAAGCTCAAGTTGTTCAAGAAACTCTCCAAGACTTTGCTAAAGAGGCTAGACCCTTCACATTCAGTGACACGGAGGTCAAAGTCCCTCCTGCGGGGTTAAAGTCCGAAGAGGTCCACAGTAAGCCTTCTGCAGTGAGTCGAATGCCCGTCCCAGAAATTGAACTAGCCCTTTACTGGGACAGACATCCTTATGAATTCCGACAAGCTAATAATAATAATAACCTGAGTCAGAGGGCCAAGTCCGCTGCAAATTTATCAAATTTAAATGATCTTCTAGTAGAGAATAGTGGTTCCCTTCATGGGGATACTCATAGCTGTTCTGCTGATAGCAACGGTCATAATAATGGAAGGGGTAGGAACTCCAGGAGATCTTCTGCAGGGTCTTCTAACGATTCTAAGAAAGTTACAAGGTCTTCATCAGCATCTACTTTACCTGGACGAGGACAAGATAGCGTGACCGGTATGACTTTTGACCCTAATGAAATTACACGAAAGGTTGGTGTTCGAAAAAATAGTGCAAATAACATAGTACGAAACAGTAAAAGTCGTGACAATCCTCGAGATCCTTCAGTACAACAATACAAAGCCACCAATTCCAATGCTGAGAATGCTTATAACAATCCCAAAGTGCCTAAAATCTTGCAGTTGTTGAAAACTTCAGAAAAAACCAAGTTTAATGATATTTCCAAAGGGAAAAGCTACATAAAGGGTAGAGACACTCCTCCAAAAGTCGTTAGGGACCAGCTAAGCTCTATCGAGGTGGAAAATAAGCCTAACCCGAAAAATAGAATCCTTAGTGCATCCTCAAATACTAATATTCATAATCGTAATCGTAATAACAGTCCGCGGAATACAGTAGGGGTCCAAGTAACTCTGGAAGAGGTTACAAAAGCTGCTCTACAATCTACATATTTATGTCCCCTCCACGGGAACTACCGGAAGGGGGTGGAACGCCGGTCAAAAAGTGGATTCCGAACTGACATGAGTTCAACAGAGAATCCCCATGCAAGGTGCTCAAGAGGTAGGACCTCACGGACACGATTGATGAAAAGTGCCGAAGTCCAAACCACACCCACAGCAGACTTTCTTACTGAAGGTTCCGATGACTTTTCAAGAAACGGTCGTAGTAGGACCAGCCCATCTCCTGGAGGTTATGATTATAAGAAACCAAGGTCAAAAACGGCAGGTCCTACGATGACCCTTAAGAAGCGAGCCAACTCTGCGATGATCTCGGAATATCATGGGAACTACAGGCATCCGGCTCATATCGCGGAATCTGAAAATCGCAGGCTGAGGAATAAAATATTGTCATATTGCTTTACGAAGCATTCTATTTTCTAGATATATTTTTACATTATTCTAAAATCTTGTTTCTAAATCTGAGCATTAATGGATTTAATATCTATACGATTGTCCATTAATTAAGATGTCCATTTGATTCCCTCTTGTACACTCTTTTCACAAGGGTTTTAAAACCAGCAAATGTCATCATTTAAATATAATTCCTAAATTTTTAAAATCTCTGAAAACAAAGCCAATAAGGATTGACGAATTTCAAACCATATAAACCTCATCCTCATTTCTACTTCACTACTTTAAAAACCAAGTCAAATTACCTATCTGTCTATCTCCTTGTCTAAAGTAAGTCATAAAAAGTACACTGAACTCAGGGTTTCGTGTTCATAAGTTAGGCTCATTCTTATTCTTATTCATAAACTGCCATAACCATTATTATGTTAAGTCAAAGTGTACAACACATAATTTTTGCATCTCATCTCACAAAAAGTTCAATAAACCGAACCTATAGCTTTACCACAGCGTTAGAGATGACTACTATTCCTCTTACTGTCACTACTTTATATTACAGAAAGAATCTCAAACCTAAGAATAACTGAATAACCTCGTTAAAAATGAAATCTAGGAGTTGGTTAAATCTCCATAAAACATGAATAAAGCAGTCCAAGGTAAATGTCCTTTTTATGGCATCTTGCAAATATTAATATTACCCGTCCCTTTGCACATCCTTACTTACCTAATTATTTTTATTTGCAATATAATCTTCCCTACTAAATTCAGTTCTCTAGCCCTGCCAACTGCCAACTATAGATATATTTTTGAATAACATTATGTTTTATCATGAGCTGGGTCATAATTTTATCACTAACTTATGATTTGGAAGATCAGGGCTAAAGACTATAAAGTTAAAGAACCAGAAATCAGTCTCCATCCAACTTCGTTAGCGTTCTTTCCATTTATTTAATCTCAGTTCAAGTTTAAGCTCAAGGCATTCGCAATTTACGACGAGTAGGCAAAAATACTACCTAGCAAAATAGGAAGGGAGTTATATTAAAGTTTTATTATATTATTATTACACACTTAATGCTGAATTCTAGACCAAAACTTTCTCTGCCCTACTAGCCTACCTTTTTGCAAAAAGCTGAACTCGTGTTGAGGTGGTTTGCAGTTCTTGTCATGCTGCTGTAAATTTCTTTTTCTAACTTACTACTACAACTACTACAACTAATAACTATACTAGAACTACTACCATTCCTTACTTACGTCTGAGGTATTACTCTTTTGAAATCTGTACAAACTACCTATACTCTTCTTCTGCCCAAATAAAATACAAGATATAACTACTCAAAGTTGAAGTAAAATAAACTCGTTTTGTAGTTTTATAATGAGAAAGGTTTACTTGGTCGACTGCATGAACCTAAAAGGACTGCAAGAGATTCTGATTTTAACTAAAGAAAAGATAAAACTCTGGCTGAGTTCTGAATTAATTTTTTTATGCGTGTGTCTATAGTTAAACCTACCTAAAACTCTAGTTAGTACTTAGTTTAGTGGATGATAAGTAGGAAGATATTATGCCGATGAGCAACCCAGCAATTAGTTTTAGATAGAAAGTTAACTCATGTTTTAATTCACTGTCTCATCTCACTAAAAAAACTTGTACTAGATACTTAATACTTCATTTAATGTAAATGTTAATCTATCCCCAGTCTACTGCCTTCCTACGCCTATTCCATATTAGATTTAACGAGTTTGTTAGTTTCGCCATTCAAAAGCAATCCATCTTCTCATTAAATCTCGGGAAATTACTAAGGAATAAGCGTGTTTTAAATGGAAACTTTAACACGTGAGGATCCCTTATCTCGTCTCGACAGCTCATGAAAGTACACATCCTCAGTAATTATGTAGCTGTTGTTTATGTATGATTGAAGCTGAGATTATGGGATTTAAATGGTCAATACCACACCTAAATAAATAATTAACGATTGGTTAAACTTTTAGGTTAAAAATTAAGAATATGATGATGTTATCAAAGTGTAGAAAATGTTTACAAGTTTATTAATAACAAAAAACAAGGGAAATCCGAATGCTACTCTACTTCTTAATTAAAGAATCTATTTGTTGTAATATAAATAAACGGAAAAGTAGATCATCTGAAAGAAAGCATGTGTAATAATTATATTGAAGGGAACATAACATTTAGCAATAAAAATAGTTTGTCCATCCCTAATAATTAGCAAGTATAAAGTACAACTTCCTTTCTATAAATTCCTATCGCTGTAACTGTAACAAGTATTAACAATCCTTCAACTAGCAACATAACAATAGGCATGTATTAATTAAATTAATTAGCATAAAAGTGTGTATTTAGAGTAGAGGTTAAGTTTAATATCACAGAGAACCCACGCAAGATACTTTAGTTCAATTGCATACACTGGAAAGACCTTTTTTCAAACGGTAGTAGTTGTTAAAAATTGTTTTTATTTATTTAGATTTATTGTCCATAGTTTAGTGTGTGTAGGAGGCAATTAAAAAGTCGCAAGTAAATCGTCAATCGTTTTAAAGTAAGTCAACCGTCAATAGAAAGAAGCATTCATGTTTTAAATTCAATGACGATTGTATTACTGAGAAAACGGTCAGTTTCACAGTAATGATTAGTCAGTCATCATTTTATTACGTTTAATACGGTCAAAGACGGCTTCATTGACAAGTTTGGAATTCAATGGAGAATGATATGCTTCGGTAGTTTCTGTTTAGTGTGCCATTTATATTATTTAAAGTTTAGGAATAATAAGAATAGCAATTGGTTAAAAAGTATAATACTGTAGAAGGAATATGAATAAACTGGACTGTACGTCTTGTAAACAATTATACTTAATTTGTGAGATAATGCGTTGAAGAAAATACATTTCGTTGGATTTATTTACTCAAATTATAATTGCTGTCAAAATTTGTCACGTCATAAAGTTGTGGAAATTACTAGTTAAGTTAGTCCGGCCGGGTTTATGTATTTGATGAGCGGAGTAACTCACCGTTTTCCCCGAAATAATTCCCCTGGGGAATTATTATTGCGAAGGATTATTTTAACATGAAAAGGTAGTGGGGCATTATACCGTAGACGATGTGATCGTTACTATTATTATTATCAATCTCTTCGAGAATTTGATACAGCGAAAGGCAGAATACAGGAGAACCCGTAGACTAATTATACCAGAGGGAATTATTTCGGAAAATACAGTAAGTAAGTAATAAATAAGTTCAAAAAGTAGATTAAAGTTAATGTAATAGTCAGAAATATTTCTACATCTATATTTACCGTAGAAATTGATGACATCCTTAAAAATATTATTGGCAACTGGTAGTAACACAAAATTACACCTGACCATTTACAGAACCGGATTAAAAAGTAAACTTTATGTAGAAAACATATTAAATAGAAGCTAAAGTTAATATTGGCAGAAGAAAGGGATTTAAAAGCAGAAAAGGCAAAAGTTTCAATACTCTTTAGGTTTTATTTCAAGCTCTACTAAAAGGAATTGACAATAAATACATATTTACTTAACTGATCCGCCTATTTATTCATTCACGGTTAAAATAATCAAAAGCCATGCTTGTAAAGTGCATGCTCTGCAAAAGAAGATGAGGTTATGGCATTGATTGGCAAAAATCATAAGGCGATAACAAGAGAGTGCAATTATCAAAAGAGCTCTTTAAATAACTCTATAAGTCAATATGCGGTTTTTAGTCGTAGAAGCAACCGTAGAAGTAGTATGGTAGTAGTAGTTGTTGTAATAGTCACAGTAGTAGTAGTAGTAGTAGTAGTAGTAGTAGTTGTAATAGTCGTAGTAGTAGTTGTTGTAATAGTCACAGAAGTAGTAGTAGTTGTTGTTGTAATAGTCACAGACAGTAGTAGTAGTAGTAATAGCAACAGTAGTAGTAGTAGTAGTGGTAGTAGTAATAGTAACAGTAGTAGTAGTAGTAGTAGTAGTAATAGAAACAGTAGTAGTAGTAGTAGTAGTAGTAGTAGTAATAGAAACAGTAGTAGTAGTAGTAGTAATAAGTAATAGATACAGTAGTAGTAGTAGTAGTAATAAGTAATAGAAACAGTAGTAGTAGTAGTAGTGGTAGTAGTAATAGTAACGGTAGTAGTAGTAGTATTAATAGTAGCAGTGTCAGAAATAATAGCAGTGGTCATTTATCCTAAACGTATAAGGGTCCACTACACATAAAAATCGCCAAGTCATTGGATATTAGCCAAAGCCAGTGTCCGTTTGTTGTCAAAAAACTCGATATTTAACAAAGTCGCATGAATTTGTCCTATTTAAACGGACTGAATGGAATCGCCGGTTGCATGACCAGTCACATTACTCCAATACAATTCCTCTACTTTTAGCAATGTAAAAAAAGTCCATACTAAATCCTCCCAAGTATTTTTACCACTCCAAACGCAAACCTTAGTACAAAACAATATTGTATTGTAGCAAATAAATAAGCCATTTCATTTGTAGCTTCTGGCCTAGCAACTTCAATTCAAAGTCAGTGTCATCAGGTCAAGTCCATAAAGCATTTCCTACACAAACTAAAGTACCTACTAGTAGTAGTAAAATACTTTTTTCAGATGGGTTATACCATTGTTTTTACAGCTTACAGTTCACAATGAGTAAAGAGTGGCTCTTGTTAGTTTAGCTGTTTGATTTTTTACAAGTAAAGCAATAGGGATGAGTGAATTGTGAATGGGAAATGTTGTTACACTTTTTTTTTATTCCCTTGTTGTGAGAACGTGGTCGTCAAATCCGATCGGGGTATTAATTAAATTCCACGTATTTCACTACAACATTCAGCATTTGATTTCCTTCCCTTGTCTGCCTTCTGTCTTGTCTGTCAAAGTCAAAAGGCTGAAGTACTTTCAATTTTTTATTGTCTACCTACTTTTAAGCAAACAAGTTATTGTTTAGAGGGATTTGTCTATAAAGAATGAACTAAAACATGCTTCATAAAGAAGCACGCTACATGTGCTTAATCCTTCTTTAATGGGTTGTTAATGTTGGCTAAATTGCTTTTTATTAGACGGGAGTTTGGTAGAGGATTAGTAAGAATAAGGGACTACTTTTAGGCAGAATGGCAGAAAATACGGTAATTGAGGAAAGTAATAAATAGTTCAATGGTTTTGGTAGGTAGACAATGTTTTTACTTATGCAGTTGAAAACATGCCATTTTGAACGACTGTATTAAGGTTTTTTAGTGCAAAATGTAAATGTATTTGAAGAAAGGATGACATTTTGCCCACCTAGATGAGTAGATGAATTTTATTCACGAAGATAGATAGCTGGAAGTAGATAAGTAGATGAATAAAGTATAATTAAGAAGATGATTTCATGAAGAACAGGAAAAAAAAAGAGAAATAGATGTCTCATCAGGATTGAGAAGTACATATAATTTATTTCATTGTATCGAAAATGTAAATATATTTCCATTAATCAATCTATCGAGTTGGTGATTGTCTTTTTCGTCTTAAAACCTAATTCTGTACATGATTGTGATCGAGTTTGTATTTGTATTGTTCTTCTAACTAATAAATCTTAAAACTACAAGTTATTACACAGTTTACACTAACCACTACAGATTTACTGATACAATCTACTCTACAAAGCAAGTAGTAGTTCTCTGTCCGTCACATTCACGTCACGTCATCATAATAATGTTGTATTTTAAAAGTCCTAGAGTCAACTATGGTAAGTCTAGTCTCTAGTCTACTTACTTAATAAGGTTAGGTATATTTTGTCTTGTGTGCGTATGAGTAAATAATGTATAAAAAACCGGAATAATTGTCCAAATACAGAGATAGGATTTGTCTGCAGCTCGGAAATAAATTACTATTCTGAAGAAGAGAAAAAACAAAACAACAAGAGGGGGATAACATAGATTACATGAACATCATAAAAATAATAATTACACTTTCTCACTTTACTTATCTAGATAACAAACAATTAGTAAGTAGTAAAGTAACATAGTTTGGATAAAAGTCACGAGTAAAACTTATTTTTCAATAGATTTGTTCTCCCTTTTTCATCTCTATTAATAACAAAAATTTAACATCAACGAAATATAAAAAAACAAGCAAATAGTAACAAAACAATTTGTCTAATTAATTTAATAGGAATAAATATCAATAAACACAAACTTTCCAGTGTAATTTCCAACTTTTGTCTCATGCTTACTTGTCATCATATTATTATCATCTTATCGTTCGATAACTTCTGTATACTTATCCTCTGACCTCGATAAGATAGGCAGTAGCAGAGAGGAAGCAGTGGGTGAGTTTCAAATTAAATTTACAAGGTACATCGAGTGGGTTTCAGTTACTTAAACCTTGGTAAAGATCCTCGTATATAAGAACTAACTTTATTTTTATCATCCTATCGATTATACTTTCACAGATTCAGCGATCAAACTTACCTAGCTAACCTACGTTATGAGATTGGAAGACCGTTAGCCTACCTATGTATTATAATTAGCTTATCGTTCTTTTGTTAATGAAGTCCATGATCGTAGACCGGCTACCTAACGTTCATCTATCTAAATATAAAAAATAATGGATTTCGATCGAAGAACTTGTTAGAATTTGTTTAGATTATTAACGCATCTAACCGTAGCTTGTTTATAGGAATGCTCCAAGTAAGGTTTCTGTTAAAATTAAAGTTTTATTTAGGAAATAAAAGTAAAATATAGTGGCAGGAATTTATAGGGATTGTTACTGTCTTTAAGGCACTTTGCATCCAATATTTTATAGAGTTCATCAAAACTAAATGGACAGTTACAAAGTAGGTATGGTATAAAGATTACCTAGGAGGAGAGGAAGTAAAGTTTCGAAATAAAGTAAGGTAGAAGAAGAAATAAGGTTGGCAAGTAATTTATAAAACCAATACTTTTTTCAGTGTTCTTCCAATGATAATTTTGACCATGTTTTTTGTTAAAGAAACTTTTTGTATTTAAAAGTTACAGCTAAGACTAAGGATAAGTTTCTATACTAAATGACAAAATTAATTAGGAAAGTATCCTACCTAAACTAAGCTAATGTAAAGTAAAGTAACTTGTAACTAAAGTAGTAGTTTTTTTAGTCCCGTTGTATTCTCTTGTGGATTTGGACATGCTTGAGTAGATGAGCCTTTTGTCGAAAGGCCTTACCACAAACTTCACACTTGAACGGTTTTTCGCCCGTATGCGTCCTCAGATGGACTTTGATATTGGATTTGTTAAGGAATCCCCGGCTGCAAATCCCGCATCGGTGGATAGGCTTATCTTTACCGCAACCGTCTAGCGGACTATCCAACCCGGAGGGGGAGGACTGGCTCGACAGCTTTGATGACTTTCGCTTCGTTTTCATCCCAAGTTTCGATTGCTATTCGGAAAGTAGAGTCATCATGTCATTGTCATCGATGCATGGAGGTTGAGAGGGGTTGCCCAGTTCATAGGGGAAACAAGACAGAAAAATTGCGATCTTTAGAGAGAGTTTTAAAAATAGATTAGACCAAGCAAACAACCCAACTCTGAATCCAGAAAGATAGATATAGAGTTGGTTGTATTTTTTATCCCGGTACCCGTGTTAGTTGGAAAAATTTCAACGGTTTGTTAGAATTCAAAGATTAAGCTGAGAAAGCGAGAGGAAATACCAAAAGATATGAATAATTGGTACATGAAAGTGTACATAAGTTAGGTTGATAGACTTTTTAAGGAAGGGGGAAGTCATAATACATGAATCATTTTTAATTTGCCCAATGTTTGAAGTTTTATAATCATGCTATGATTAACCAGCAAGATATGAAGAGGGCTTCAGGGGAATGCATGCAACTACTTGGGTAAAAAGGGCTACGGATCATAAGGGATTATGCAACATTTATTACATTTATCACAAGTATTTCCGGAAATAAGTCTTCAGCCGATTTCAGCACTCGTATAAATTATATTTTAAACAATTTCAACGTTAAATACAACTGTTGAAAAGATTGAATGCTCGAATTACTTATTTCCGAAAATACTAACCCCAAAAAAACGAAACACACCATGCAAAAATGTTTTAAAAAACACAAGGAAAAAGGGTAAAACATTTAGACTTGGGGGTTAAAAGTACCTCCTGCTTGCGCCAGTGATGAGAAGGCTGATTGTGTGACCAAGGTGGCCCAATGTGCGAGGAGGACGCATAACTTACCTGATTGCCTGATTGACCATTATTAGGTGAAGGGTCGTAGGGACTTCCATAAGGAGAGAGGAAGGGGGACCCATCCCCCGGGGAATGATGGTGATGATGATGATGGTGGCTACTGTGGAAGGGACCCCCGGACCCTTGTTTATTCGACATTTTGTATTGCTTCCTACTATTGTTATTACTGTTACTATTGCTGTACTTATTGGGGGTCATCATTGTAGAGGTCACAAGACCTGTGGGGCTGACGTGGGTTGTATGAGGGCGTTGGGTCACCTCCCCGGTTACTGGGTCGATGTACGTGGGGCTCCCTGGGTCAAGCGTGTAGGGGTCTACTTTGAGTCCGTAGTGAGTGGTTGACTCGGGCATTTGAGAGGGGGATGAGTTAGGACCGGAGATCCGCAGCAGTTGACCCGATACTGGTTGTTGTAATCTGTTAAATATACTCAAACATATATGTCATTTTCTCAGCGATTTTAATATAGATTTTTCATCCAACTTTTGAAGTTTAATAAAAAGATCAATAAAAGTAGAGGTTTGAAAGAGGAAGTTATTTGCATAATCATTATTTGGTCCAATTGAGTTTTAATTTAAACTGAGGACGCATTCCGTTTCTTCTGGATTGAATAATTGTCAGCGTTTTATATCCATTTAATTCTACCAATCGGTACATATTTTATGAATTGTGTTTTAAACTTTCCAATAAATTATTCACTTCAGCCTCTATGCAACAATTTAAAATTTCTTTACACTTCATTTCATTGTCTATTTTTTTTAGAAACGGCCACAGACAATATTTGTGTATTGAAAAGTTTAAGACAAAGTAAGTAATGTTTGCAATTGCATAATAAGGAACTGATTGGTATCAATAATTGATTTAAAACATTTAAAATTTCTAATAAAAGTAGGTCAAACTATTCCTTTACTATTCATGAATTATTATTAGAGAAAGCTAACTCTCCGGGTTTCTCCCCTATTCAAATTCAAACCCGAATCATTAACTATAAACATTTGAAATATAATTTAATAAAAGTAGAGGCTGTGAGTTTCAAAGTTTCAATTACAAAATAAAATATTCAAATTCCAAAAAATACGATGAGGATTTAGTTTTTTATGAAAATGTGATTTAATGGACTGAACATGTTTTCAAAAGAATAACAGGGTAAAAAATAATCTCGCTAGTTTCACCTGGACTGAAGAATAGAAGTATTATTATGAAACTGCGGTTGATGTTTCAATTCATGATGAAAAAGGTCCCCATTATTATTACTAGCCGCAGATCCCGAGAATGAATCCGCTTCAAGAAGGGTTTGTAGCGTAGAATTACTCCCATCTAAAAAGGACTGATCAGCAGCAGAAGTATGAATAGTAGCATCCTGATCCATCATAATCCCACCATTAGTCCCCCCATTAGTCCCATGTCCATGTCCCCGTCTGCTGCCTCCCCCATGAGTGTCACCAACTTGACCTGGCTGCTGACAAGCGGACTCTATCCAAGCGTCCAATTCCGTCCATGGATCTATTGTCGAAGAAGTGACTCCATTAGGATCCAGCTCAATCCCCAAGTTCGGAACGGTCGAGTCCGCAATAGCATTCCCAATGAGAGCTGCAATGTCATCGATATCCGAATTCAATAGATAATCCGCAAGTTCCGACTTGATATTAGCAGGGATGTTTATCGTCGTTGTGGCTGTTGTTGAACTTGACACAGGGTCAAAAAGGGATGAGGGAGATCCACCTGAGAAACTCGTACCGTTTGGTGAGTTGACGATACTACTACCCCCAGTTGAACCCCCACTTCCCCCATGTCTATGGTGGTTAGGGCCATTGTTACCCATTTGGGGCAAGTGAGGGTCATTCTGGAGGCCTCCGTAGTCAAACGGGGGGAGGCTTTTTAGCTCGGCGTAAGTGTCACTACTCTGAACAATTAACAGGGTTTCTAGTTCCCCCCCTGTGGGGCCGTTTGGGGAAGATCCTGCCTTGGACGAAAGACCACTAGAGTTATTGGGTGTGGCTGGGAGTAAGAGGGAGTCGTCTGGGAAGGTTGTTGTTGAGATTAAATCTTGACCTCCAAAGGGTCCCCCGTTTCCCCATGGAGGTCCCCCCAGAGCGCATCCCGTCAGGAGTAATGGATCTGCCAAGTTTGAGTCATTTAGTTTCATAGTCCCGTTTCACCAGCCGATGATGCTTTTACTTTTTATCATCCGAGATTACCAACGATCCAAAGCATTACCACCTAATAAGCCGATTTTTACTCTGCTTTTGCTTGAGAAATAGGGATTTCCGATACAGCTACAATTTTATACTTTATTTCCAATCGTACTGGACTTTTTCTAATTATATCCGATGAGAATTTATAAACCTTTTCTATCACAATTTTGTAGTATCACTTTAATTTAGAATCACTTTTTAGAATTAGACTACTAAAAAAATGTACAACTTTTGTATCGATCCATCTGTCCATAAGTCTCTACTGGATAGAATTACAGGCCAAGTTTATAAACACAATCGGGTTGGTGGACATCAGTTTCCATTAATTAAAGATTAATTATAATTCAACCTCCGCATTCCATTCCATTATTATCTAGGCTAGTCTTGGTCCAGCCACTCCCACACAACGGATGAATTCCGTTTCTTTATCAAATCTGGAAATAAAGCCATAAAAGCCAGTTAAATTAAACCCTTTATTATCATCTCCGCTCCGAGCTACTACTATTTATTTCTGGTGTGGTATTTTCATACATAAATTATCCAGTAAGTAGAGCATCTTACTGACCAAGTGACCAAGTTTCCGTTTAACATTACATTTTTTTCTACACCGTAAACTTAACCCTATTCCTCCAGCATTCCTTGGCCGTTGCCTTATGGAAATGAAGAATCTCATGGGTAAAAGTAAGCGAGTCAAGACCTAATTTCAAGCAAAAAGGGCCGTTGAGATTTGAATGAATGAAACCCTATTTAAATCCCATTGTAAATGTTTCCATATTCACAACATGGGTAATTGTTGGGAAGAATCGTTAGAAATTGAAAACGAAACTGGAGCTATACTTAGATTTCAGTCGAAAAGGCATTACTACTACTACTACCTACATAACCCACCCGTATAGGATACACTTGTTTGTTTATTTATAGAATTAATAGTTTAAAGTTATGGACTGAATACACGCAACAGCAAGCAACCATGCAACAAGTGCATAACCTTAAGCGAGACTTTGTCCAGTTACATTTTACTGTTTAGGGAAGATCGAAAGCTGCTACTACAACTACTGCAATAATTACAGCTAGCCATAATGCAATGTTATTACAAGAATAATAAGTGACCCAAAGAAAGATGATTATCGGAGAGAAAAAGTAGGACAAGAGTGAAGGAGGGTCCACTAAAATAAGAATGCAGGTCAAGTAGCCCTTAATGTATCTATGCATCTTCTAAGTCCAGTAGTAGTTCTACTGAACTCAAAGTCTTCAGGCAAAACTGGTACTGCTACATTCAAGTATTAGTATGACTGCTGACGGTTAATAGTTAGAAGTAGCGAGAAATAGTAGTATAAGTTACAGTAGTAGTAGTAGTAGTAGTAGTAGTAGTAGTAGTAGTAGTAGTAGTAGTGGTAGTAGTAGTAGTAATAGAAGTAGTAGTAGTAGTATCATTAATAGTGGTAATTTAATAGCTAGTAGTAGTACTTGAACTAATTTGTATGTTGATTTTCATCCTCAGGGAATCCATAAAGTCTTGTCCAGACTAACCAAATTTTATGTACTACAGGTTAGGTATTGAAGGAGTGAAATATGAATGCATCAGAGATGAAATAAATACAACTTTGTAATACAGAACAGCTCTCCATTGTCCATCATCATGCTCCAGTTTCTTACAAGGTAAGTCTCTGGTTTAGTTTACTTCTGGTTGGACTGGACTTTTGAACCAGACCTATATAGTTTCCATGTGTCTTAGTTAATATCCTTCCCTAAATCTCAATACTCTTAACCCTTGCCTAGTTTAGTTAATTTAGTTTAGTTAATGGTGAATGTAATGCTAATGGGAATGGAATCAGTTCAAGTCCAGTAATAGAACGGGAGTTAAGAAATTAAGAGCCCATAGATTTCCAATGCCACTAAGAATACTGTGGTCAATCTATTATTGGGACTCTTAGTTTCCAACGGAGTGTCTATGCCACTGTTTAGAGATTTCTCGTGGAAAAAATATTGTAAAAATAATGGGTCAAATATCAAATAGGATTGGGTACAACGTTTCATCATTTTATAAATTAAAAACCCGAACTGGGATCATATCCACAACACGATATTCTTACAAATCTTCATTATAGCCACTATAAAACTAATAAGACTGACTTTATAAACCTTAATCCACTTTCTCCATCCATAAATTAAAATCCAAAGTAATTTTTAACTCGAAAGACATCATAAAATAAAGGATTCTCTATAGAAAAGATCATAACTAGGCTATGTCCCACCATATCATCAATGGAACGACAGTCATAGTACAAAATAAAGCAATTACATCTACACAAAGTAAAAGACCTTGCCCACCCTTTCCTACTTTACACAGGTAGTAGTAGCATTAGTAGTAATAGTAGAAGTAGCATTAGTAGTAGTAGTAGTACTTGCTATTCATCAATTGGGAGATCCTGGTGACCTATATTTTACTTTATGTAAAGTAAACACACCTACAACAAACAATCAACTAACAAAGCTACCGAAGAAACCAACCCTAGCCGAAGTTGTAAGACCTAGGACAAGATTCTTTGTCGTTGGTTCTATTGTTGCGATTGCATCGTTGAGGATGACAGTTTTTTGTTGTAGCAGTTGAGAAGAATACTGCATCCGTATCCTTAGCCGCAACTAACTACAAGTTCCTTTACTGTGTTAGTACCTTCCTCAGCTTTTTATCTATACTCAGGCAGGTTTTGCAGCTTTGGATTAGCCTAACATTGAGTCGGAATAAAACAGCAAGTTGTATCTACTACATGTACAGTTTTGATACATAAATCTTGACTTTGGTTAAAGAAATAAAACAGAATTACCAAGGGAAAAGATGCCTTAGGTTAGTAATTGATATGAATTATGATAAAATAAATAATAATGGTACCAGCTTAAAACTCTTGTTATCATTTGGCCTCTTTTCACTCCACGCGTTCCTTTTGTTCATCCTACTTAATTACGGACCGAATAATGTAAAACGCCTTTGTAAACTACACAATTCCCACATAACTTACTTCCAACCCCTTCTACCATCAATTTAGTACTCCTACAGTAAGATTTATAAAGCGTTTACTGCAAAATCCACTCCATCCAACAAAATTAATGGCAACAGTTATGCAGCAAGGGTGCAGTAATTAATTAATACTATCTCCAATGTTATAAAACCAAATAATTTATGACTGATACAAGGATTATCTTATTATAAAGGAGTTAGGATTGTCAAAAGTAACAAATCCTGTAAAAAAAATGTCAGCTAAATAAATAAATAGCTAATCCTAATTTATCCAAATAAATGTGCAGTCTGCAATGGATAATAAGATAGATGCAGTGGGCTGGTGATGATTGGAACTGGTTAAAGAACACAGTAAGTGTAGAAGTAACGGTAATTTTTTTTTATGATTCATAAAATGACGTGATCTGATAACGTTTTTGAGCTTTTTAAAACTGCATAAGAAAGAGGAAGGTTTTAGAAATAATATGGATCATCCAGGTTTATTATGGTAGGACGTCATTTAGGTTTACAAGCAGTGCTAAATTATCAGAAAGTATAGACAGATATTCATACTTAATTTTTGCAAAAAGCTTGAACAATTGACTGTATGGAAACTCATTATGAATCAACTCTTGACAATTTATTTTGTAAATGAAAATACAACTTTTATTTAGTAGAATTCTCCATACCAATCAATCCGAGTATTTCATTCCGATTACCCGATGTGATTTTTTTTATTACCCCACGGGTCTTCAAACTGTCGATTTGGGCCACAGAGGATTAATAAAAGAGGCTGGCTTTAAATATTTTAAATTAATAGTTCAGTTTTTCCACTATCCCCTATTAAAACAAAAAGTAGGGTAATGAAATCAACGCATGGTATGGCACTTGCTGCAGTTGACAACAACCACGCATCCCATGCATTATGAATTATAATGGCAATGATAAAAATCCTCTATCTCTCCGTGCATCTCAAATTAAGGAACATAGCATCTCTTAGCATCTATCTGTGATAATTGTGCAACTAACTACCGTTATCCACAGACGTTTTGCAGATTCATGATCATATCGCTGTAGTAGTAGTAGTAAAAGAATCTTGACTACTGTCACTGTCACTCTGAGAGGACCAGGAGGGTAGCATACTTTTACTCATCTCGGTTCTACCTTTGTTTAAAACACACCTGAGATCTTCCATAATAATAATGACTTTGTACTTGTAGCTAGTGGCAGTTGTAGTTGTAAATGACGATAGTAAAATCTCAGAGAATACAACCAAACCACTCGACTCAAGTTCTACTTGAGTAGAAAAATGCAGGACTGAGTCAGAGTCATGCTGAACAGGAATGGGTGAATCGTCATGTAAAGTCTGTTAAATTTTTTATGCTCATCGCTTTATATGTCCGGTTGGAATTTTTTATTAATACTTTCCGTTCTACAGAACCTGACAGATGAAATAGACCAATTTACAGAACCTCTTGGACAGATAGAAGTAATACTGTAAAGATTACTGACAACTGTACCAGTGAATTTGGACAGGATTTAGGAAATGGTCTGCATAATAAAAACAAAGGGTAAGGTAAAATAGGTTAAGGTAATTCAAAACCTTGGTGGTTCTACCTCCTACCTGGTCCCATCCCAATATTTGAACTCATTGCTCATAATATGCCGTTTTAAACCGAATAAAATAAAAGGTCTAGAGTTCGTTATAGCAGCAGCCTCTTCTATTTGAACTCTTTTAGGTCAAGAATGTGTAGTAAAAAGGATAAAAAGCAGGTAGTGTTAAAAAGTTAAGGTGAAGGTGATTTATTCTATAGGAAGGTAGATAATATTTCGTTGCATTAAATAAAATTATACTTTTCCTTCACATTCAATTCAACATTGAGGTAGACCATGCATGCATGCATCATCCTTGGCAGTGAATATTACACGCAAGGATTTATTCCGTGTTTTTTAGAGTAAACCTTACCTATTTGGCTTTAATACCTCTCAAATCAACACCTTATTTCAGTCAATAGTAATGGGGGGAAGGTAAGTAAGTAAATATTCCAACAGGTAGATGATTTTTTCACTATCGAGTAAAAAAATTACTGACCTACGCATAAGAAGATTTTAACTGGGCCTTTTAGGATAATGAATGAAGAGAAATAAATAAATGTATCGAATCGGAAAGAGGTCTACTCAATATTTGGTAGAATGCAATGCTATGATTTTAAAACAACTGCTGGAGTAAAATCTTCCTAAATCTATACCATTTAATTAAAACTGAGATATTTTGGGCTAATTTATTTAGGCTGTAACTATTGCAATCGTAAGTCAGTTTGTCTCTCAAAATAATTGAGATACTTCTAAGAAAACGTCAGAGATTCGGGTTCTACTCGTACAAAAGGGCTCGAGAACCTAATCCATCCTTTCTCGTTCCTCATTAGCTAAATATTACGCTGATTTATTTACAAAAAAAAGGGTCCCAGTAGTCCGAAGAAAGTGTGCTAATGTAAACCTAATTAGTAAATGAAAGATACTACAGCTCGAGAGTATTAAATCCAACAAAAAAAGGAGTCCACGAAGACCGCCTCAACGTAAAAAAGGGCTTGCATGTCCAAATCATAAATTAATTAATTAATTTCTGCTTTAGGTAAAAAAACTAAAACTTCCAAATTTGGGGAAAAAGGCATGAAATCAGAAAAAAAATCCTACTTAAAACTTACTTTTGTCTTTCCATTCAAATCCTACATTTAGTTACATTTCACAGAGAAAAAGTCTGATTAAACTCAAGTCTCCTACTAAAATAAGACTTTAAACCTTTGTTGTAGTTGCGGTTGCTGGTTTTTTTTGTCCCATTCCCATTATAAAAAATTCCCATGGATCTAAATTATAATAGGAAGTGAATAAATAGGAGTTGTTCTACCTACCTACCTCATCCACCTACCTACCAAGTACCTTATTCATAGTAAATAATAAAATCCTACATTATTATCTCCAACCACGACCAACGAGTCAAAGTCGACCAGGTCAATTCACTTTTGTTTTGGTGCTGAGGATGCAGTTGGATGCTATCGCATCGCATCGTATCGTACCTATCTTTATTTCGCATTATAAAAAAAACTCTCAATCTGATTCTCTACACCGCTCACTCGCTGTCTGTATTCGTATCTATCTATCATAGTAAGTAATGGTGGTGGTAGTCAGGTAAGGTACAACTTATGTTGAAAAAGTAGGCCAATGTGCCAGATGAATCCGAGTTTGGCTGACAAGCCTTTTAGCAGCTTTTATAAGTAAGTTGCATGGCTAGGGAATAAAATAAAACGTTCACTTCTGAAGCTGTGAAACTGGCTGCATGAAACATGCAGTTTTGGGTTTTTTTTTTGTAGGCGATTACTTTTTCTAGTAGGGATGGTAGGATTTCATACCTATTTTTAATAGCCCTTGTTATTTTAGGAATTATTAACTTATTTAAGCAGAAAGGATGTACTTGGGGCATGGGATCTTTCTAAGTTTAATAGATTATAGACATTTCGCTGGATAAATGAGTGAAGGGTGTAGGACAGCTCTATCTGTCGCTTACCATTCTTTATCTCGCTTGTTACATTTTTTCTAATACTCATTTATAATTTTAAAACAAATCAATTACTCTTTTTTTACTCCTATAATCAAGCTATTTGACATGGCAGACTTTTGGTTTATGGATAGCAAAGTATCTTTTACATTCTAACAATAATTAAATAAGACCTACAAAAGTAAATGGATTATGCAGTTTCGCAAATAAATAAATTACGACTCAAACTTAAAAATTAAGATTTGAAAATTCCAAAATACATTAATGTAAAAACTGTAGACGATTGCTACTAAATAGAGAGAAATTAAAGAATAGAACAGAGTACTCTATGCTGTTCCCCGATATTTTAATCCGTATCACTAAAACCTAATTTGTAAGTTTTAAAAAAAAGCGAGCATCTAACATCTTGATCTTTTCATAGAATATCATCTCCAAAAACTACACTCTTCCTTGAAAAATCCTTTTAACTAGCCCGATTGTAACACCATTTAAATCTGAACAGTAAAAATAATGTGAAATGAATCCTTAATGAAGATAATGTTAGTAAAAAGTTGTATTAAAGCACAGGAGCAAAGCAAAAGCCGTCGTTCCGTCATGCTTTTCCTCACAAGTAGATCACCAAAAAGACTCCCTCAATGACCACTTAATGCAGATTAATAGACGCTTTTAACCTGAACCTTTTATTCAGCATACGAACCCTACCATACCACCCTATTTTATTGTTTAATCCGTCCATACAATATGTCTATCTACTCTGGCAATACTCCTACTACTACTCCTGCTACTATTTTAGAGATTAGAATAATGTAGAGAATGAATGAAAAACGTAAGCAGAATTTAAATAGAATGGTGCAAAAAAACAGAAAGATGAAGGTAGGTAGGAACTCTAACTAACTTTAGTTTAAAGGTATGTTACTTTAACTATATAAATCCTGCAGATACAAGTATAAAGTATTCTGCAAGCTTCACTGATTTTTTTCAATGAATTGCAAAAAAAACCAACGGAATCGATGCAAAATAAAACTCTCCCTGCCCACGCTGACGCTATTAAAAGTTTGCACAAACTGAGCCATGTAAACTGCTACTTTATTTAGTACAATCTTAAGTAAGTGGAGTAAATAGTTTGTTGAGTTGTATGTATTATTTGTACTTCTAAAAACGTGGATATAATTTACTTGTTTTATCCAAAAAGTCGTATGTACTGTTATCTGATGTTCTTAATCAGCTTAAGATTCCTAAAAAGGGTTTTATTTCATTTTGGCGATAATTATTCATGCCCTAAGTAGTATTAGGTTATCTAGTCGTCCTCCGATTGATTAATATTACTACCTAACTACGATAGTATTATTTGTAATGAACTTTAAAGTTGGCTACGAAGTTTAAAGAAGTAAACCGCAGTTTTAAAACCGTAAAAATTTAATTAATAGCAGCTAAACAGCCTATAATCTACAGATTGTTCAAAACAAACCTCAAAGGGTTGACTTTGAGATGATATTCACCCTTAGAGCATTTATTTTGAGGGTTTTATTTCAGCAGAGTTTATTTGACTCAGAATATGAGAAATAAAGCTCGTTTTATTCGGGTCGAAGGCGAATTTACAGCTTAAAAACAACATAGTTCTGTATTTAATTAGTAGCTGTATGTAATGGGTAGGATTTTATTTAAAATTTAATTATAACCAGCAGACTCTGGCAGTCGGTAAATCCTAATGCAATGCACATTAGGATATTCGATGATAGTGTTGCCGTTGCCTTACAAATAAAACCCTAGAGCTACCTCAAAATCCCATGTATCAGTTTATAAAAGTAATTAAATCAGATCAGTAAAAACGTAGAACAATCGGTGCTAATATTTTGATTAGCATGGTGGGATTTTTTCTTCTCTTCTTTGCTCAAAAGCCTTAAACTAAAGTATACTGTTGCAAAACAGTTTCCAACCGCCCATTATTGACTTTTATTTCTGGCTTTATGTTCGTATAAAATAATTAAACTCCAGTAAGGCTGCTGTGCTACTGTTGGAAATCTCTTGCTGGAGTCTTTTCGGCGGATAGTACATTAATTTTAGGACAAAATCATGACGTTAAGACCACCTAATCCTTACTTCAAAATTGCTTACATCCGTGCAGCATTATTTAAAATAAAAAAACTGACGCATAGGATGGAACGGAAGTATAACTGCATTTAGTAAGTACGACCAAAAGTTATTGACTACCGATATCTCTGACACATTCCCCTTATTATTGTGTATGTGTAGTAATTGTAAAATAATTCGATTATAAAAACACCTACAAAAACCCCCACAACCACACCCCTTCGGTTATTTCTCCCCTTTTAGAAAATGGTTACGACAAACGGGATTTATTTACAAGGTTTATTTAACTAGTAGGATAATCAATTCTTCCTTATTAAACCAAGTCCTTCGGATCCTTTCCTTGATCAAACTGAGTAAAGTTATGGGTTTTTTTCTTAAGGTTAAATTTCAAGTTTAAAAACTCAATTGTTTAATAACTTTCAATATCAACTCAGATGGCTATTCAACACTTTATAATGGCTTTTTCTTAAATTAACGACCATCCTCTCATATACGAGTGTATCTTTCCGTGCAATTTTGTTTTTAATTCGTTAGTTTCATTTATTTGGATTCCGCAACTGGTGACTGGTAAAAAGTAACACCGTATAATCCCCCACCCTTCAACTATTCTAACTTGCTATACAAAGTTATGGAAATCCTTAGCTTATTTTTCGTTATTGTGCTTTACTTATTGTCATTTTTCTTAATCTAGAGCTTTTAATAGTTGGCTGAATTGCATACAAGCTTATGCGAGTTACCTTGAAGAACCTAACCTTCTCGTAGTCTAACTTTTTTAGACCTTTTTTTTACCACATGGAGCTCCAACTTCTAACCTACTCTAGCCCAACTTAATCTCGTCTACTCCAGCTCTCAGTCAGTCCTACTTTAACCCTTGGAAGCTGCGGAAACCTATTTTTTACACAGGGTCGATGACATCTTCATAAAAAAGTAACCTGACTGTCGACTGTATCCCTTAAGGGCCTCCCTGCACACTTGAGTTGAGGTGTACTAATTTAATATATTTTTTTCTGGACAAAATCCTGTTAAAAAAATATAATTTGTGGCCAAGAAAAGGCTACAAAAATCCTAACTTATTTAAAGTCAACTTGCTCAGAAACTTGGCCATGTTTGGATAATAATTTCTGTATAAATATTGTACACTTTACAATTAAAAAAAAATCTCATCTTTTTAATACCAACCTGATTCCAAAGTATCCACGTATCCTTTCCGTTAAAAATCCAAATGCAAAGTTTCCCGAAAGACACTACCCTATTTTTTAAACTTAGTTAAGAAATGTAATCACAGATAGACGTTCCCAGGGGGTTTTTCTTTAGTTTCACAGAGTAAAATCCACTCTCATCTCATTCTTATTCAAAATTATAATAAGCCAGTCTCACTTTATTTAGTATCTTTATTTTCCCCTGATTCCTTTCCCCACTCGTGTTAAAATCAACACAAATCCCGAACTCTTCAACAAACCGTAGACGTAATAAACTTATTAGATTTCACTCCCGTCTACCTTCCTGCTAAATATAAACAAATGAGACAGACACTAACTAGCTGTACTACCTACTTGATCCATTAATCCAAACAGACCTTTGGCATTGATTAAGCATCTTCGGATAAATTAATAAACCACCGTTCCAATTTTACCCCCACGCATAATTCAATCTTCAATCCGGAAAACACTTTCTTGGGTATGTTT
>JAQFZX010001633.1:0-26846 GCA_034682405.1 Hydroisotoma schaefferi | reverse complement strand
GCATGCAGTAGGATGCGAACTAAGAAAATTCTTTTAACCATAGAAAATGAGTTTTTGGAAACATATTTTATCTTTATGCATTATTTATGGATTTCAAGTGGAAAAATTTGATTGATTTCTACTAGAATGTTTTTGTATCATACTGCACGCTACAGAGCGTGCATGTCGTGCATAGATAATGAGTTGCAGAAGAGAAATTCATGTCTTTTGATTAGCGATTTATTAAATTCTAGTGTGCAGATTATTATATAGTAATAATTTGTTATTAGCTCTAAATCAATACAGTTAGGATAAGTGAGAAAACAATAATTGATAAAGTTTGTAGTGTGTGATGCAAAATGAAGTCTGTTTGTAGTCGTTATTTATTTAGTTGAGAATGATTATGATGAGGAATCTTTACTTTTCTAAAGAAAATCTTTCTTCACTTTTTTATTTATTCGTATTCGTAAGATTTATGGCTTCTTCTTTCTGATTTCAATCTAATCATAAATATCTATAAAGGGGATTGGAAATTGGAACTGGAGGTACGCTGTCTAAAACATCTAAATGCAATGTGGGTAGTTGGATACATATTTATGGTAGATCCACATCTTTCTTCTCCGTGTATGAAATTCGGAACGAGTACCGTATCAAATAGCTTTTTCATCATGTATTTAATTGTCTGGTATTCAGTATTATGAATGCATACCTTTGAAAATTTGATACGGATTTTTTTTATTATAGAATATTGTTATGCTGATTTAAATTTGTATTTCTTTAGGCATTCATAAACTTTTTATTTAACTTTGTAACTTTATCTTGTTCCTATTCCTCTTTCGATTTGAAAACGCGAGATGAAAAGTATAAATTCAATTTCGATATTTAGCATGGAACCCAATTGAAAAAAGAATCGATTCAAGTATCCCTTGATTTCTTTTCATGAATGAAATTATTGAGCTTCGTCAAACAGTTTAGATTACTCTTGCTAAAGTTTACAGTTTCAAACTATATCTAAATCTGTGGTTTCGTTTTAATACGCAAAAATACGAGATGTAGAAAAAACTTTTGAGCAACTGGCAATCACAATCGTAGAGAATGCAAGTAAGTGGCTTCCTTGAACTTGATCTAGGATTGTACAAATATTATTCAATTAGGTATTTTGCAGGTTTAAGTTTTCGATACCCGAACTTAAACTGCCCATAACGTTTTATAGCAAGCCCTCAAGAGGTTGAAAGTCTAAGATAAGTTACGAACTTGATATGTTTGTTTGTGAAGCAGGGCATTTATTTGAACAGAAACCCTCGTTCGTACATTTAACAATATAACAATTTTTAGATTAGGTAATAATATGTTCAACTAGCCTACGGGAACCCGCTGCCGCTTCGAATCGTGACGCAATCTTTTTTAAAAAATAATTTGCCGTCTACGACTGCTGCTATTCAACCAATCCGTAAAACCATAAGATCATCATAATTCAACTACATCGTATTTTTATATTATTTTTAATGTTTATTTTTTTTAGAATTTCAATGTTTTTTTATGAGATAGGATCATGGTGGTCCTTATAAAATCATCTAATTAAACTAAAATCGCCGTAGTAGAATAGATCTCAAAAAAGTAAAAAAGTTCAATTTTTCAATTTTTTCTCAAAATTTTAAAAACAAAATTAAAAAACTCTTTTCAAATTTTGAAAAAAATATTTTTATAAACCCGTAGGGGATTTCAAGGGGATTTCAAAACTGTACTCCGTTACAAAATCGGATGATAATTGAGAGAGTAGTTCAACTTGGTACACACCCAGCCACATGCTTTCTATCAAACTTTATGTTGTAGATATTTAGTACAGGTAGAAAAGTCAACTCTATTCAGTGTAGGTATTCCTGTTATCTCCTTATACGTATCATCGGTTAGTTCAGTTCGTCTAACGTCAGCTTTCCTTCCTACATCTTATTGGCAATAGCTCTTAGCTAGAGTTAGGAGAGATAATAAATTGGATTACGTTTCACTTAGAAGTAAAATTGTTGATTTTAGTTTAAATAAATTTCCAATCCTCCTCTTTTAATTTGATTTCTTAAATTGAATTCCAATAGGAAATTTTATAAATGCAGGATGGAACTACTGTCATGCTAAAACATTTGTAAATGTCTTCCGTGGAATGTTCTATTTGAGAGTGAAAGGAGCTCTGTTATTTCATGATGTAATTAATTACCAACAGATCTGAAACTAACGTATTAAAGGAAGAACTGGCAACTGAAAAGGCAAAGAAGCATGATTGAGTTATGATTCACGTCCTTTTAAAACATAAATGAGTTTTCTGAAATGATGAAATTAAATTGTTGCTTTTGTGAAACTATGCATCATCCAAAGAATAAAGCAGCGTTTGTATGGTCATTTAAAAATTCATCTTTAGATGGAAATAATGAAGAAAGGAGGGTCTGAAAAACATTACAATATTGCTCAAATAATTGAGTAGCGAGACAGTAAAAGTCCTGAGTTATTTATTTTGATAATGAAAAGTTATGAATGTTAAAAGTGCTGGTTCAACCATGAACTGGATGAGAAGTTGTCTCTGTAAACTCTTCTAGGTTTTTATATTTTGACAACTCATTTTACTCCTCGTGAAATCAATCGAATGATTCGATTTATGCTAAATTCCTTGAATATTGTCTAAAAAGAGGAAGAAGATTTTCATGTAGATTCCTTAAACTCCTAAAGCGACTCAGTTTTTACTTTACTTCGTACAATGTATGCACAAGGGCACAGCTCGAGCTCGTGTTGAGGGACCTAGACGCGTTTTTGTAATATTTTACCGGTATGGCTACAGAGCTTGACACTACTACTACTACTACTACTACTACTACTACTACTACTACTATCGTTTCATACAAGTTTAGTTGCATATATTTCTCTGTTATATGATATTATGCATTGAATGGTTAATGCTACTGCTGGACTTTTGTTCAGGTGTGTGCTTTTGTCTCCGGAAGGAAGGGTTCCAGTTTAAGTAATGAACCGGTCACTGGCACCGAGAGGGTTGGATTGTTCCCTTCACAAAAGTGGTACGAGCCCTAGCCCTTAGTAAGCCTTAAAGTATAACTATCTATAGATAGTTCATTTTATTCTTCGTTTCTTTCTACAACAGCAAGCATTATTTCATCTGCATCCTTCGCTTTACATTTGGGGAGTATTCACTGTTCACAGTATCCTTGGATCATTTAGGCTGAAATCGAATTAGGGTGGATTTTAGTGCCACTCAGTACCTCTGACTATCTTTGGTAGAGTACAAGTTGGGTTTAGTTAGCGGAATCTGGTAGAGTTGGGGTGGGTTTTTTTCGGGCAGGTCGTATACGTGCTATGCTTTTATTTTCTCGGTTTCCTGATAACCGTTACCAAATCGAAATACGCGGATATTAAATAAGGTATGGATGCTATTGAATGTGTGTTTGAGACCTACAAAAACCTAGAAACCTGATTACATCTTCGCTCCAACCTGCCAGGTAGAATAGGTAAAAATGACACAATGAAATAAAGTTACTATTGGAGCTTTTTATACTTCATATATAGGTAAGGGGTTGAAAGAGCGATGCTTTAGTTAGGCGCAAAATACCAGTAATTCCATATACACTCCCGTGTATTGTGGATGATAATGCGGCACTGTGCATTTGGAACAAAAGTATCACTTGTAGGCTATTTCTGCTAGTTTGATCGAAGGATTTGAGGGGTAGGTTTTACATTGTAAGGGGATTGAGAACGCTTATTATTTTGCATAATAGACCCTTTACTGATCGGAGGGAAAGTTTTTAAGGCAGTTTTAAGTTTATATGTGCTCTAAGTTCAACTTTAATAACAAAATATAAATGCAGCCAAGAAATTAGTTAACATCAGAAGCAACGAGTAGATTTTACAGACGCCTTAAGATTATCATAGCATCTGTAGGTTTTATAGTGCACTGCAGTTCCATGAAGGAAAAAATGCAGCTATAATTAATTGAAAACTGCAAAATATTTTAAAATTTCCATTATTCTAAAACTTATATTAAGCATCCAAACTGTAGTTGGATTTACATGGAAAGGTAAAAAAAGAGTATAAACCCTGTAAGTTTTTTAATATTATTTCTCTGACAGTATCTCTGCATGTTGTATAGTTTTACTGTTTGATTTGATGATAGCTGTAGTAGCTGTAGCTTATTCTGAGAAAAGGGAAAGGAAATAATAATAAGAGATTTTGTCCACTCGAGTTGACCCTCTTGACGGAAGTAGAAAAAAAAATCAGGAAATCTATCTTTCTGGATCCCTCTCGAGTTTGGATCAGAAAAATAGAGAAACTGGACACATAAGGAAGAGAAGTGATTTGTTTTGTAAAGAAGGATAATATTTCAAGGATTACTGCCCAGTTTATTCTTTCCAATGTATTCAATAGTTACATTACACAGGGTAAGGGTAGCTGTATCTGTTGGTGAGTGAAGAGGCCGAAGATGTTACAAAAATAGGTGGGTTTAGGTTTAACAGGTAGAAATAAAATGTAGCTCGGATGACCAGATAAGTTGTATTATGTATCTTCACGTATTATGTAGCTCATGAATTTCTAGAGAAAGTAAACGAACGAAAGGAAACTGAATATTCCTCAGATCTGAAAAGTTTGACCAATATTGTTTTACGTGTTTCGTCCTTTTTTAACGGTCAGTGTGTGTATGATGCTGTGCATGTAACTTGAAACGGAATGAGAGAGTATCTATCATCCAGAATGTTTTCATGTTTCAACAATAGAGGAGGGTTGAGTTGACAGTGTTTTTCAAGATGAGCCACTTGAGATGATGTGGAAAGGATTCAAGGCAGAAGATAGGAATGTTTGTATAGATAGTCTTTTTTTTGATATTTTTGTTTACCTTTAGGTAACTTTATTTGGACAAATGTTACGGTGAGGTTTCATGGCTAGATGGTGTGAAATTTTGGTAAAGATTTGTTTAAGAGTTTACTCTTGTAACTTGAGGAGGTGAAAGTAAAGCAGCTCTTGCTAGATGCTTGGAGAATTTATTGGTTATGCATGCGGCATGCCATGCAGAAGTTATGTATTTGCGGTCTTCTGTCTTTTTATTTTAAAGTGGCAGGGACAGATAACTCAAATTTTATAGCCTCTCTTCGCTCGTACTTCAGAAAAATTGGGGATTTAGCTGACGAGAAAAGAATGTTATGAGACTTTAGAATTAAAGATACATTTGATCCGTATAAAATTTGGCAGGTAAACTACAAAACTGCATGGAATCGACAGTAACTCTTTCTAAAAGGTGAAATAAGTTAGATCTGCATTTTTTCGAAAATCGCTTTCAATGTAATAAAAAAAGCAGTACTTTAATGAACGAAAAATGTTACGTCTGGGAAAACAAATGTAAATGTGGTAGATGTACGTATGGTCCTGACAATTTGTTTCTGTTTTTCCTTTTGCTGACTAAGCAGTCGTAGATTTTGTAATCGACGAGATCCCCGTAGACAAAGTAGAGAGCCTGCTGGGCATCAGCTTCAGCACCAGTACAGGTGGAAAGACGGTCCTAAGCTCCAGCTTAACCTCCAACCCCGGGGGTACTGGCACTGGCTCACCATCTTCTGAATCGATAATCAAGCAAAGTAAAAAGCCCCTTTCCAGCAGCACGACCTCGCCAACCGGAAAAAGAAAAGGGGACCATCAGACTGACAACAGACAAGTTTCTGAAACTCAGCAACTAGTCGTCCTTCCATCAACCTCGCCTAACAGCATTGGCCGAGTCAAGGCCAATAAAGTTCCAAAGGTTACCTTAAGGCTTGGTATGTCTCCGGGTGTTACCCTTGCTGGGTCGAACTCAACTGTTGAAACTTTATCAAATCCCTCCTCAGGTAATTCTGTCTTCTTTATCAGTACAGTTGGATTGTAAAATATCCGGAAATGTTCCTGCGGTTCATTGAATAAGCTCCTAAAGGATAAACTGATTTAGATATGTGTTGTTCTTTCATTCCCAGGATCTTTACTGGGTTCTACCACTTCCCAAAAGTCGGCAGCTATGAAGGTACGAACGAGTGCTAGACTTTCTCAACTTGCCAGTAATGCAAACGCAGCATCTACTGAACCCGCTGCGACAATAAATGGTCCTACCACTGCTGCAGTGACGGTTACCTCTTCCCATCAACAGGTAAGAACTTACTTTTTTAAACGTAGCCTAACATGTGATGCGTTTTAGTTAGGGGTTTTATTTTATTTCCATTTCTATCATTCAATGACAATCATTGCAATTATTTATTAGTGTGAATCCTAGTGCCAAGTGCCTGCTTGCTGCATATTTATAGAAACACAAGATACACGGAAAATATAAAAACTTTCTTTCATGGATGTATCATATTTCTTGGAAAGAGGAATAGGTAAACTTAACTCTTCTAGTGGCTATGTATTTAAATCAAACCCAGGAGAGAAGGCGATATCCGGTGTTACAATTTTTGCTTCTTCCTATATGCTCTCTTATAGTGATGATTGGCTGGGTGAATTTCAGTTGCATAATTTAATTGGGCTGCTTTCCATTAGACAAATAGAGAATAGTGTGGAATGAAGTTCCCCCTTAACAAATTTCCTAGAGCTGACGTGTGGATTTCACTTTTGTACTCTGAAATGTTCACTCTGATGTTAATTGTTTATTAACACGTTCAATTCTTGTGATATTTTGATGACTTTTGGACCTCATGTGGGCTTGGAAAATGGGATTATTAAATTAACACAATAATTCCCCTTGGTCCCTATTAATAATATGATTATTCGCACCCGAGCCTGGGAAGTGTTAGGATTGAAATGAAAATTATTAAAACATAATTGGCCTAACTGCATCTTTGATCTTACTAAAAGGGTCGAAAAGTTAGTTAATGAATTCTGCCAGAGAATTACATACGTAGAGTAGTGTGAAAGCACACATGAACATGTCCAATTTGTTCAATTTAGTTCTACAGACAGTGTTAAAAGTTCAGAAACAGTGGATTTCTGTGTAGTTTGTAAGTGATTCGTCATATAGCGAAGATTAGATTATCATGTACGCTTTCCCGTTGTCAGGTTTTGGAAACCGGACAAAAAATGAAAAAAAAACCGTGTTTTTTAGGGTTTAACTAATTACTTTTAGCATGAACGATTCCAAAGCTATAGATTCCAGTATATGTCCGAGCTACGAATATGCATAGTTGGTTGGAATTTGTTATTTTATTTTCATGTTCCTATGTACGGTTTTACGTATAATCGAATGCATTGTGTACGCGGTTGAAAGCAAAGTTGGGATTTGATTTTGAGTTTAAATGCCTCGTATTGAATCACATCATTGTCGAGTAAATCATTGACTGATTAAATTGAACTTCGAGTATTCATATCGAGCTGGGAGGTTTTAAAATAACCTCTAAATGGAAAGAGAAGCCAGCACAGATAAATTGATATTTCAGTATAATTTCTCTTGTCACCTTTACCGTCATAGTTCATCAAACGCTTCTAGGGTATGTGGTACATGTGCTAGTACATAGTATGTGGAAGAGTATAAAGTAATCAATCCCAAAATTTTGAGTAGACCTTTGTAATACAGATTAATTTAAATACCATTTCCGTTATCCAAATGAGAATGTTTAACACACAATACAACAGAAATATGTGTGGATGCTTTCAATGGGGTAAATGGGACTAGTCAGGTTTCTTTCTCTTCGTGTGACCACTTTGTTTGGATCCACGTCTCTTAGGAAGATGATGTGTATGTATGTATGTTTGCTAATGATTATGGTGAGGATAGTTAGGTAGCATTATTGCACTGATTTGGTCTCACAGATTTGGGCTGACGAAATAAAGAGGGTGAAAGTACGTGCAGCATTTGTAACCCTAACGTCAGACAGTCAGAGTTATTAGAGCGAGTAATATCTTTGTGGATCCGGATGTATACTCACTGTTATTTTATTCAGGTGTAAGCTCATGAAGAGCTTCTTAATGATGATTATTATTCCCGTTTTTCTAGGAATTAATCTCTACTACAACTTCCGTTCATCTTGAGTTCAATTTAATGAGCACGCTGCTGTCTAATACTTTTAACACCTCGGTACGTTGTTCATCTATCTGAGCTGATCGCTAATAAGGGTAAAACGGTTATCTCTGGTTATACATAAAGGTATGAGTGAAAGAACTCAACTATACTACATTAGTTGTAGAGTAAGAAAAAAATGTCCCAGACTTTAACTTTGGCTTATTAATGAAGAAATAAATGTAGATGGATAAGTGTAGAAATTTTTTCGCAAACTCTTGTTTAGTCGTGTCTCTTTGGATTACTGCGGACTTTTAAAAAGTAAATATTTAGCTGCTCAACGTACCACAAAAAATTATTGCAGTAATAATATGAAGTAATGAGGCTCCAAACCCTTGCCCTCGTCCAGTTCGGAGTAAGGTAGGTGGGAACTTGTATGTTTAATACCCTATGATGCGCGCACCCACAGCTCAAATCCAGCATCCCTTGTTGACTTGTTTGATCCTCTTTCCAGGCCAAGTAGGCTGTAGATAGGTAGGTAGGTAGATGCACGGGTAGCTTGAGATCTAGAATCTGGATGGAAATCCCACACTGTAGTTATATAAAACGAGGAAAGGATCCGAAAACCCTGTTGAATCTTTGCCCCAAGCCCCAGCCCATAAATACAACAGGTCCGCAGTAAAGGTTCCACTCGTCCAACTGTGATCTTCTGAGTAAGTCCTCCTCGAGTTCTCATCCGCATCTCAGTCAGTCTCATCATAGTATTACCAATACATGGCAGTTTGACTGTTTGATGATAATCAGTTCGTTTGTTATTTCCAACCTGGCTCATCATCATCATTATCGGTTTGGAAATAAGTAGAAACACTGTATTAGTCTAATAATAAGTAAAACGTAATCTCACCAGGGGAAAGTTAGAAGAAATACAGGATCGAGAGTTGTTTTTGTTTACTGGGTTGATTCCATGTTGTACTGCTACTATTGTACGCACGTAAGGCTTCTACATTTTCACCTTGGTCTAATAAATAACTAGTTTGATGAGTAATTGGTAAAGGTAGGGCTTATTTATTGTAAGCTGATCAAACCCCTCTCTTTCTCATCTCCGTTTCCTTGTTATTGTGAATGTAGAATATTCATTCATAAGATTATTTCAGTTGCTCTTGTAGTAGTATGTAGTAGCAATAGCTGTAGTAATTCTTAGTACCTGTAGTAGTATCTCACTTTATGCAGTAGTAGTCAGAACTAGTATGTATTGCAGCTTTGAACACAAGGGATAGAAGATTTGAGTTAACATTTTCCATCCCAGACTTAAACCTCGGAGGAAAGTACGTTATTGTTTACTTGATTTACAACAGCAGTCCGATAAAACGTTTGTAGATAGGTTTATTCTTCTACTGTAACGTTTATTAATTATTAGGAAGAATTAAGTATTTATCCTCATTATTACCTCGCTACTTAATTAATTGCGGGGAGTGCAACTGGATGGAAGAAAGTTGCTGAAGGGTTATGTATGACAAGATAGTAATACATTAATAAGGAGTTTATGTTGTATGCAGGTTTATGGCTAATTAGGCAAACACTATGACCTGCGCTTTTATCAATCTCGTAATTATGTAGTATTTTGAATCTATATTGGTCTTAAATCCGTTGAGCATAGGATTACAAGATTAAAATCTGTGCATAGCGTAAATATGAGTTGTTTTTAGAGCCACTTTCTAATAACACAGAAATAGTAAAGCAGTGAATGTTTCCCCTAAACCACACTCTTCACAATATATCATTAAGTTCAATGCATCCTGAGCTGAAGTATTGACGGCAGGGGGTTATTTATTCCTGATTTGGGGAAAGCAGAGAAAGTTTGGCAGAACAAGAGATTGGTTTTTCTCTGTGTTAAAAAATGTGTAGGTCTCACCCTTTTCCTGGTAATAGCTTCATTTAATTGCATCGACTTTGATCTGCTTTTTTTTATATAACTTTATGCATTTCATTGCATCCGTCTCTATTTCACCAACCGACTGAATAATCAGTGGACATAAACAACATAACTAGGTGGTTAGTGTAGGATAGTAAAATATAGATAAGTTAGCGAGTGAAAGCTGATGGGGTTTTATGTAAATGATGGATACAGCAGAAGTAATCAAAAAGTAACGAGATACTGAACAGAGGTTGATGGTAGGGATCACTAAAAGTTGATAAAGGTAAAGATCATGATCTTAGATCATATTATTTATCACATTCAAGACATAGCCACCCTGCTTCATCCCAAGGAAACTGTAGCTTGTAGCCGTAGAACTGAGCATACTTATGTCAAAAGAAGGTGAATAGAAACCTTATAACTAGCATCTTGTTTTGGATTTCCGAGTATCCAGAACTGTATATGTAATCAAATGTAATAAGGGTTAAAGATGGGAAATTATGTTTCGTCCCTTTCTGCGGCGACTCTTTGATTAGTTCATTCTCTCTAGAGATTTTGAAGCCACACTTGTAAGAAAAATCTTAATCTCAGTACTACTTACTTACTGAAACAACTAAGCCGTCTTAGCTTTGCTCTAGATTCCTCACAAATGGTGTTTCTTTCAGCTATATTTTGATGAAGTTCTGGAAGTCTGTAGTTCAGGTATGTATTATTTTCTTGTAGAAGCATGTATAGTGTAGTGTAAATTTCCACATGGATGATGTCTTTTAATGAGTAAAGTTTCCTTACGCAGTTTTCCAATTTAATAATTTAATGGAAATTCGTAAAATAAAACTTTTAATAGTTTTAGCTTTATTGGATAATTTAGTTTAATATTTTTAAGTTATTTTTGAGGGAAAAACTTGAGAGGCCTTTTAATGTAATTTGAATTTTTTATTGTATGTATTTATTATGTTATGTATTTTGGGATGAATTCGTTTGTTATTGTTTTTCTAAAACGTGCAATAAAGTTGAGACATGATGGCTTGCGATTACTAATGGGAATAATACTTTAAAGGAGAAAGTTTATGAGGCTTTAAATATAATATCTTACATACTCTTTTATCAGCATTTGTATTTTGCATGTAGAAATTATTTTATCACATGTAAAGCCATTGTTTTGTAAAATTTCATTACTTAACTTTGGGATTAACAGGAATTATTTTAGCTAACTCTTCACTAGACATTTTGTTACATGTGTGTAAGTAACTGATACGAGACCAAAAGCAGAACTTCTTGTTACATACTGCCCAGGAATTAAACGGAAAGCTGACGATGTTTCAGTGAAACGCTTTCTAATTATTATACGAGGCGATGGGACATTTATTTAGTCTCTTGTAGTAGTAATTAACTTCCGGTATCTGTGTGTTGTTGGTCATAATATGATACTAGATATGCACACTGCTCCTCTCTTGTTAGCTGCAAGGGTAATTAGTCTTTTGAGTGTAAATGTGCTGTTTTACATTTACCTGTTATTTTATACGTTTTATAAATAGGCCCTCCAGTTCAGAGTTCAGATTGAGATATAAATTTGATGTTGTAATTCAATCTAGATTGTTCTGGTTGGGAAATATCTGTACGATGTTTTAGGCTCCCTTTTATGCGGTTGTTTTGTGGGAGATTAATTTTACTGGAAAAGGTGCTGGTAGTTGGATACTTGGGTGAGTGAAGTGAAAGTCATGCAGGTATTATGACGAGGTGGGTGTCAAGTTTCATTTTGTATAGCTAGAAAATAGAAGATTCCGCTTAGTTTATTGGGTTTCATCAGTTACACGATTTCCATTCGGGCTTTAAAGTAAACATATTCCGCAAATGTTAATATTAGTTAGGTAGTTATTTTTCTTGCAGATGTGTTTGTGATTGTAAGAATTGTGAAATTGCACTCTCTGGATGGATGTATATTTTTTCTCCATGCTCTTAAACCTTGTTTATTTGAGTTCGAGAAGTTTCTTTAAAGTTAGAATTTCTCATGGTTGGATGGCTCAAAGTAATTTAATAAGGCGATAGGGATGAGCTCTTGGAAAGTTCTGATTCGTATTGGGGAACTTTGGGTGAAAGTTGACACTCTTACGTTGTTGTAATACCTGGTTTTATTATTGGTATTGCGGGGATCATGTGGCTACCAGCTTATTTAGAGTGTATGCTAGATGTTTAAAATTGATTTTACAAGTTGAAATTTATTCAATTCTGTGAATTCGGATACGGATTCGGATCCGTATTTTATTTTCGCTTGAAAAACACACAGTTACAACAGGGTTTGCCTAAAATTAGTACTTATTAGTACTTTGCGACATTGAATGGATGGATGTTTCGCTGTTATTTTGTGTTAGTAGAAAGGTTTTTTTTATAACTGACCACAATAGACGATTTTATAATTAGGTTTCATCATTTTCTGTTTCAAGTTCCCATGAAATTTCATTTATTAGAAACCTAGTTACGTACTCGTACTGGCTACTTTATTGACTTACTCTGAAATCCACGTACCCAACCAAAATTCTTCTAGCGTATGGCTTTAAGCAAATCTCAGTGAGATAAATTCAATTGATGCTTGTAGGAAGTTTTAATTATTTAGTCTCAAAGTTTGAGGAGAAAGAGAGATGTTGTTTGGGGTTTAAATGTAATTCGACTGCTATTACTACATTACTCACCAAATGGAGTACAATTTACGTGATTTTTAGTTATCTCTCCTGAATTTCTAGATTTCCTAATAAACTACCAAAAGTCAACCAGAGATCTAGTAAGATCTCATATCTGTAAATCTCAACCTAGGCAAACAAGCTTTGAGCCCCATCCTACCTAACATATCTTCACAAGAAAACTCAGAAAAAGGCTAAGTTGACCTGTTTTTTCGCTTTGTCTTTCGAACAACTCAAACCAGCAATAAAGTAACCTGTTGCTTTCTGTTCCATCATTGTTTCGAGTCAAGTTTTTCCAACCACTTTATTTTTATAATGAAATCTTCTAAGACGTGAAATACTGTAAATAGCATAAAGGATAACCCATGTTGTTTGACTCTATTCCCCTTTTAAACTAGTGCAAATTTATGGTTTGACTATTCAAAACCTTCTAGCAGGATAATGTTTTCCGAATAATCAACTGTAGTATTTGACTTTACTGAGTAAAAGTACAAAAACATAAGTAGGCTTCTGAAAGTCTTCGGATAGAATTTAATTTCCGAACTATACTCAACAATATGATGTATTTCGACTTAGCAGCAGTGTGGTGTGTCAGGCTTTGACTTAAGGAAATCGTGCACTTCCTCTTTTAAACTGGGCTATTAATTACGTAAGAAATAAGATGAGAGATGGGATTAAATAATAATTATTAAATATCCGGATCCTTCCTATATGAAATATTTTCCACGGAACAGTAGTCCTAAAGTAGAATATATACCAAAGAAGATGCATAACACTTTATGTCATCAATGTCCACCTCAACATCAAAGTGTTCATTCTTCGTCATTAACATCCGTCTCAGCATCAATCTGGTGGGGTCACCATCAACAGCAGCAGCAGCAACCGCAGGTTTGTTCATTATCCCTTTAATCAATTGGCCGAAGTGAAGTGTAATATGTAAAGTATATGTGAAATTGACAGGGCCATGCATACGGGCTATTCCAGAATATCTACACGAGTAGGCAATAAATGTGGGTGTTTCACTGGGTGTGAAAGTGAGTGTATGGAGGAAATGAGTTAATTAGCTCTTTTACCGATTGTCCGGATTTTATTTTCCCGTGTTAATAGTTCCTTCTCTAGATAATTTTCTACTTTACTCTAGTTCAGAGACTTGTACATTTTTGGCTCTAAACGTTCATTGCCCAGGGAAAGCATAACCCTGCTAAACGGTAAGATTATAGTATTTAGAAGAGATTTACTATTAGTGGTAACTACTGGTAGAGTTTCAACGATGAATCATATCATGATAGTTCGGAATAGATCATACTGATTCAAGTTTATCTGTATTTTGTATGCAGTAGTTTTAGTCGGATACGGAGTATTTATTTTAATATTTTACGCGTACTTGCAATCGTTTCGTGCAGAAAAGATCAAAGGACTTAAAAGAGCAAATTATTCGAAATTTAATTGAATTTCATGGCCGACTGAATACGCTAGATTATTTATTGTAAAATCATACGAAGTTGGCTTGGAAAGTTGTGCGTAATTAAGTTATCCTTATGTCAACTGTCCACTATGTCTATTATGTCCGGAAACATAACACGAGTACTTTCTTAATGACTTAAGCTTATGTGCATACCTTACACCTCTAAAATACAGTCCGGGCTGTGGGGTAAATTTTAACATCAAATCAATTGGAGATACTATTTTTAAAAGGCATTTATTAGAGGGGACGGTAATTCAAGGATAAGGGTAGATGGTAGATCCATTGGGTGACCCTTCCTTCTGTTTCTTTCTATTTTTCTGTGATCCTTGGTCCTTGTTATAGTTTTTGATAATAATCCGCAGTTTTGATGTTGAACGTGGCGTGTCCCTCATTACCTTTACTGTCAATACATGGATGGAAGAACGACGACCGACGGCAGATCGCTGCTAAAAGTAATGGACAGACGGGATTGTATGGTAGAGCCAAAGTCTTGCTGGACATGGCTTTGATTTGGCTTTTCCATTTTGGCTGTAGGAGTAGTTAGTTTGTTGGTGTGATTTTGACATTTGGAGTTAAATAAGCAGCTTTCATCTCACTAGTGCAGTCAACTTGAAGATCAGAGAATAGGTTTGCTTGCTTGGCTTTTACGTTGCCCACTACGTTGATCCAGTGGCCACTCCTCGCTGTTCTGTTTTACTTTGATTGGGAGTCAATTCAGTACTTACTTCCTTTATTATTTGTGATTTTAGGTGGAAGAACGTTCGAGTGTAATTTAAACTCAGACTTTCACAGGGTTATTTGAATCTTTACATTACTTAAGTTATTTATCAAAGTTAAAGTTCACTATAATCCAAATCCTGCCTAGTGATTAGTTACAGGCAGGTAAACTTAGAAATGTCTCGTAGTCAACAATCCGTAAAAAGAACGGCTTCTGCAAGATATCAAATCAACAAAGCATTCTTCTCAAATTAAGATCTTGCATGGGAAGTGCATAGAATATGAGTTGTACTACAAAAGATGTCTATACATTTGTATTCGTTGTAGGATAATACAGGGAATGATCATGAATCGTAACGTGAGCCAGCTTACTTGAAAGATTATTGAATCAGTGTCTCTGGATGAGTTGAAGAGTTTCCTTTCTCACAATTGGCAATCAGCTTAGCTTACCTTCGGTTGAAGGGTCAGCATTCTGTAGTCGAATCAAATAGAATCACAATCCGTGATCCAGAGACACACACGGTTGATATTTCTTTCTTTATCTTTTATACACATGCATGCCGAAGATCGGGTGAATGTCTCGATAGTAGACTTAAAGAGACAGGGATCAAAACGAAGGAATAAGCCGTGTATCGACTATCTACTCTTCAGTGGAGCGAGATGAAAGATTCTTCTCAAATGATGTAATAATAGTAAAATAGTAATATGATAGGATATGATGCTAATACTCTTAAACCAAGAATCACCCGAGGATGCATGCCGCATGTAAATATTTCTGTATGAAACCTACGCAGATTTTTATAGAATTGCACGTGAGGGTTAGGTAGATATGGAACTGGACTTTGTATTATTATGTTTTATAGGAATATTGTTGTGTAAAAATCCTCGGGTTCAGTCGATCTTTCGGTAATTGGAAGGAAGTTAATTTTTCTAGAAGTTCGCAGTGAAAGTTTGACGGAATAAGTTCAAAGCTTTACTTTTGCATACAAATGCATAAAGTGGGAAGATTTTATGATGATGTAAAAGTTTTCTAGGCTAAAAAGTAATAGTTTAAGTGGTTAAAATGAAGTACAGAGACTTTGTAAAGGGCCATGTGAACTGGGAATCATTCATAAATAAAAAAAGTGGGCTTAGTATTTAAATCGACTAGTAGCATTTAGGAGGGTTGGGTATAGTTTTGGCGTTTACTAAGTCGTGAGTAGATTTTAGTGCATTCGGCATATTCTAGTGTTTTATAATTGCTTTTAATTACGTTGCAACTTTTAATTTTGTCCGGTAGAATGATCAGAACTTCGTTTTTTTTAATTCTCTACGGTTTTGTTTACTTATTGTATTTACTATTTGTATATATTACAGTTTCCAACTGAATTGTACATTCACAGACCGCTGGTACGCTAAGCTACATTAATCATCTCATCTTTGAAAGGGGTTAGTCCGCTCAATCTGATCGGATGAGAGGTTTTCCTCTTTTCAAAGTCCGCTTTTTCTGAAGTGAAGCATTATTATTATTGAATGATATGCAACCTAGGCTCAGAGATAGTAGATAGATTAGATATCTTTGATTATTATTTGGTCCAAGGTACAAAAAGAGAGTTTGATTTTGATTTGAATCCTCCACCGATGCTTTTGATACATTCCCTTTCGTCCTTCATCTTTATATCTCTTGTATTATTGTATCGTATCATTATGATTCAAGATATCAAGTCTCCTTTCGCTTCGTCGGTTGACAATATTATAGTCTGGAGTTAGGATTTCAGAGAGTTCTATAGCAAACATACCTGCCTATTACTCATTCAATGGGAACAAGAGTATAAGGCATACGCTTTTTCATTGATACAGGTAATATTCACGGTTTTATTTATGGGAGGGTGGCTTTTGTCCATGTTGGGTAGGGTGATTCCTTGTCCTGGATGTTTTTTGTGGAGGATATCGCTAACTTTACTGATACAACGGGTATTGGATTTGGAAATGTCGTGTGAGAAAAACCTGGGAGTTGGTACATCCAACCCGGGTAGCAGCAGCAGGTTGTTGTTTGTAAGTGAGACTGCATGGCCTTGTGTGTATAAATTAAGTCTCGGAAGAGAGAGAGAGAGGGGGGAATGAGAGAAGGACGAATTGGGGGATGATGATTGTAGCTTTGCTCTACTTGTCAGGATTATTATCCAATAGGTAGTAAATTCAGAAAGAGACATAATAAATGTGAAAGTAGAGATGAAGTTGTTTATAAAAAGGAGGAAAGCTTATCCAAGCGTTATGCGAATTGAGTTGTATAAGTGAGTGGTAATGAGGGTGAGAAAAGGTAGTTGTGTAGATACATTTTCCAGATTTTGCTCAAGGTAAGAAGATTTAATTTAATGTCCGTGTGGATCTACGCCGAATGGCGATGGCGATTGATTGGCGATGGTAGTGTGTAAATGTTGAATAGAGAGTTTTGGACAAGTCACTGGTTTATGAATATGATTGGATTTTAGGGAGACTTCTTCACGCTTTGAAGGACGGATGTCATATTTTGTTAACGTAACATTTATTAAAGAAATGGTTATCTTTTGGTTGGACATGAAGCTACTATTCTGTGTTTAGTTTAGGTTAGGTTATACGATTCGATGATGAATGTGTGGGGATTCTTAATCATTTGACTAGTTGGGTTATGCTTTTTGTATCGTTATAATATCACGTTTCGTAGGAAATGAGTGAGAGATCGTCAACTTATTCCGCTTCAGGGTTTACTATGAAGTATGAAGTAAAAGAAACTTATCTCTCAGATAGTAAATGAAATAAGACCATAATAATAGTATGTGCTCTGCAACATTGAACTCGTAAACTAGAATTAAAACGCTGCTGTTGTTCTATAGACGCTAGAGGGTTGGAACTCTTTCTAATTACTTGGAACTAATTAATCGGCTGTAATTTACGGAAAGCATAGGATTAGAACATTAACTGATGAATTAAGTAGCAGTAAGGAATCCATCTATTACGGGGATTATTACCATGATTTAACTATAATAATTACTATTTACTCCTGTTCAATGTTTTATTTTTTTTGAAATTGAGGACGCTTTAGCAAAATTTAAGAGGATTAAAGATTATTATATGGTATGCATGATTTTGATTTCTCAAGCCGGACATCCGGTTTGATGGCATCTCAGGATGTCTTTCTCAAAGAAGGATATTCATAGTAAAGGAACTTGATGTTTAACTTTCAAAAGAAAGTAAAAAAAGGGCAGCTTTCTCTTCTAGTAAAATTTGTCACACTTGTAAGTGTACATTAATTTTTTACATCTCATAAAAAAACCATTCGTATGCATAAACTTGACAGAATTACATACAGATCCTATGTTCAAGTTTTTAGCGTACTTATAATAAATAGTTTACTTATACGCCAACAAAGTGAAAGTATTTCGGTGAGAGTGAATGAAAGCTAAATATGTAATGGTTTTTGCATTGCCCCAAGGCAGATGAAATGTTGAATGTGTTATGTTGTACATATTATCCTCAATCTGAAGGAAATAAATATGAAAAAGTCAGGCAGGTCTGGATCTAGTAACGGATTATAATAACTCCTGGATGCATATGACATTGTGATGCTACCAAATTATATTATTGTGTACAGAGAGATTTAGATAGATGTATGTCTAGTACCCACGTGTTGTATTCTTGGCTTTCCCAGAAAGGTTCTTTTGTGTAAAAACTAACTAGACTTCCTACTCAATTGGTTTCCTTGTAATTTATATCTTGAAAATATCAAAATACTTTTTCATTTTTCTTTTTAAGTCTTTTGATAGATGAAATGAAGAGCTTGTGTCCTGGATGATTTTTATGTGCCTTTACTTTTGACTTTACCAATGAATGACTATAATCTCGGAAATACTTTGTGAAATATTATGCTGTACTTTGTTAGTCCATGCTAATTACGTAGGTAGGGGGAAAGCAAAGATTATTAAAGATTCTAGAGGATGAGAAAATGAATACCTTTGGTTGGTATTTTGAATCGCAGGCAATTTGTACTGGATTTCTCTATCCATTTATTTGTTTGATAATTTCAAGGTAGGGTGTAGCTGTAGCATTAGTTAGCTTTTTTATTGATGAGTTCCTTATTCTATACACCAAGGAGAGCACAGCACGGGGGTAATAATAGGCTTGTTGGAGTATAATGATGCAGGTTCTACACATTTTTCTTGTAAGATGGAGAATAACTGAAAATGTGTTTATTTGTATGAGTAGTAGCGATATGTTTCACTTTCGTATATTTTATGTAAAGTAAAAGTACCCCTTTATTTTGTTGATTACAGGGAGGAAATGGAGGACCTCAGACTCCAGGAACTCCATCCGACCACGGAGCAAACACGCCCAACCCTCCTACACCCGGAAATACCAGCTCAACGGGGATGGTCAACTCTCCCCATCAGTATGTTACTATTACAGGTAAGTTTCGGAGAAAGTTTAACTTTCAGAGGTGGTCTACCAGTTTTGAAATAGTTTGAGATCGGAGTGTTGAGACCTCAGCTGTACAAACAATACAGTTAGCAGTTCGGGGATTGAGCTATTATACTGCATCTAAGTGTGTAGATTTCAGAAGTCTTTATATCTTTCTAGTTGTAGGTTCTTGTTCTGTTAAATGACATAGGTGATTGACTTTAAGTTGGTGCACCTTGTTATTGACTTTAAGTTGTTGTACTCCGTTGTAACCATAATTATTATCTGAGTTCTGATGTCAACTTAAGTGTGGATACCACATAACTCCTTATTAGTAACGTTCCCTTAAATGGTCAATGTTAAAATTGATCCCGGAACCCCCAGAATTTAGGTTCGTATTTAATCGAGGCTTTTATCAGATTATTGTTTATACTTTTGTTCTAACTTTTTAATTTGAGCCAAGATTCATTCCTCCCAAGATTTTTATAAATATTCAAGCATTTCATTCAGGCTTATCGAAAACAATTAATTTAAGACTAATATTTTGTTATGTAACAGATTCATTTTCAATAGAGCTTCTAAAATCTGTAAAAAGGGGGACTTTATATCCCAAGGGGACATTACCCAATGTGATATTTTTAATTAGTCTCCACTTTCTTGTTTTTGAGCATTCACAGGTAAAAATAATGAAAAAGTTTGTTTACAAAGTAAAGAAGAATGATTGTTTTTTAAACAAAAATCTAAAAGTTTTCTTCACTGCAGATGATTTGATAAGAATGCTTTTATTGTAATGATCCACAGATTGAAAACAAGAGAAAGTTTTAGGGTTATTCATTCATTCGACTCGGATTAAAACTGCACCATCACCAAAGGCACAACCAGTTTACCTAATGTACCCTACTCTGGAGTAACTAATGTTGATTTTTACACCAAAACGAATGGCTCATTAGCTGCATCAAGTTTTTTATGTATGGAGACTGCTATTCTATTTCGTTTGTTTTTGTTTTAAAGTAATTGAAATCTCATTCATCGAGCGAGTAGACATCTATCATCTACCATCCACTGTGATGCAATCCAAAGTTTACTACTGTAGTTTCTATGCATAAAAAATAAGTAAACTTTGAGTTTTCAGGTGAAAAAGCGTCTCCCTCAAATCCCTGATTGAAGGCAGAAATGTTTAGCTTACATGTCTGTCTAATTAATAAGTATAAAGCAATGCTCATAGGAAATACTTCTTTTATCTAAAAGACCAAATTCTCTTCCAGAATTTTGGTAAGATAAACCAAATTTAATGAGTAAGAGTGGTGAACGTTTTTTTTTTAAGTTTTAGACTCAAAAGAAGCTTTCACCAGCTAAAACAGAAGGTAGTGGCTGGTTTAATTTTTAGACGAAGAGATTATATAATGTTTGATGTTTAGCTTGAGCTCGAGTGATCGTCGTCATTATTTTTTAATTAGGGTTGAATTGCAATGACAACTAGAACGGATAGGGTAAGGGATTACTAAGTCTTTGCTAAGGAAAGGACTGCTCGTATTGACTATTCAGTGTTGTTGATTTGTGTAATTTACTAACAAAAAAGTATCAAGAAGGGAGCGGTATATTATGTGATCAAATCAATTAGGTACTGATGATGTGGATTGATAAGCGTTCTAGATTCTCGGTTCAGGTAATAGGATTATTTATGTCTCGGGATTAAGATGGTTGATTGAAGAGACATTTAGCTCGAGTGGCTTGTGCCTTAGTTCTATAACTAACTATAAACCTGTCTTATTATTAGGTAGAGCCTTATGTGAGATCTCTTTGAAGTGGGTTAATTTTGTGAGTTGTTTTGCGACAGATATGATTTTACAGTCCTTGTACTCTTCCCATGATTTCAAATAAATAATAGGTAAAATGAATAGCCTTTTGAGATAGTATTTGGGACACAATGCTACTCAGTAAACAAGAGCTACATTTAAATAGTAGAGTGTGTATAAAAGGGTTGTTATACGAGAGGGGCTACTATTTATTTATTTTCTAACCTGAAAGGTGGCTATTATTCATGACAATAAGATGATGACAGTTACTGTTTTTAAATTTCAGTTGACGGAGAAGGAGTCCCTGGAGAAAGCGTTGGAGGAAGTTCATCGTACGTAACTTACGTTGAAGGATCTACAGATCATTCCACTATTTACGCTGCCGCTACGGCAGTTAATGGACAGACAATGTACTAACAAAAAAATAAGTTTAAAAAAATTTGAACAGCATATAATTTTTATAATTTACAATAATTAAAAGAAAATTTACCTTTCCCTTTTTTGTCGGTATTTGGATCTGTTGGTATTTTTAGTTGGTTAATTTTATTGATAACTTTTTTAAACTCTCTTTTTCGTATTTATTTATTTGGTTTCGCTCAACAGAAAGTTTGTATAGTTAATCGTATCGAAAGGAAAGGAAGTTTCCTGTCTAAATTAACTTTACTTTAATTTCAAAACAAAATGAAAAAAGTTCAGTGGAAGTATCTATTAAAAATGTTACCTCTTTTTTATATCCGATTATATGATTTTGTTAAGTTCATTACCTGTCCATTTTTGTTGGTTTCTTTTTCTTACAGCTTTCTCTCTCTTCCAGCTAACTTTCACCAAACTTATTAATCCTGTGTCATAAATAATATCTACGCATGCATAGTATAAGATTGTGTTGGAAGATGACAAAACTTTTGTTGATTAATTACACTTTTAGGGCTTATCCCGTCTACTCTGTTGGAGATTCTAGTGCAATGTACACAGCCAGTTCGACGCAGTATTACTCAAGTGGATCTGGGACAACCCCTGGGGTAACTTACACTCAGGTATTATAACTTTATCCTACCTTTATAGCTTTTGCACCTCTTCTTTTAATAAAGGTTAAGCATGTGCGAGTTGCAAATGATCTTGAGTCTTGTACTGCTGTTGTTTGTACTACTACCGTATTTCCGGGAATTACTCCCCTGCGGAAATCGGAGGAATTTTTCCAGGGGAGGAGTATTTAGAGGGGAGTAATTTCCGGAAGTACGGTACTTGTATTCCTGCTGCTGTCTGTTCTTGCATGCATCTACCAAAACCAGAATCTTAATAAATGGAAAAATATTTGTAATCTTCTTGAATACTGCTGTATGGAATTCCGTTGTAGACTTCGTAACCTCATGTCCTATTTTTGACATGTTGTATACACAAATTGCACCTGTAATGGATGGATTGTCAATATAATAGAAGTATGGCTAAAGCATGAATTGATAATTGATGTTAGTAATAAAATAATGCCTTGCTTTATTCACTTGCTGAATTTAACTTGGTAACGTATTGTTCATACAGAATTAGTAGGTGTCGTCGTCGTGTGTTTAAGTCTGGCCAGTGTTTAGCTGTTGTTTTTCAGCTTGTATGAGTTGTAGTTGTGTCTTATCTCTGGAGAAAGGCTAGTGTTTTTTGTAGAGATTGAGCTTTGTCTCTTTTGCGTAGTAAAACTACAATAAACTTCCGATTAGCACTTAACTGTCCAGTTATTAGGGGCTTTGAGGGTGCAGTTAAATGGGGATTCTGCTCATGAAGGGTGGGTACTGATTGGAAATATTGTGTCGGAAGTACTAGGTAATCCAGCATTGTCCTTTGTATTGTGAGTGAGCTTAGTTGTTGTGGACAGAGTGAAGCTTAATTAAGCACAGATGAGCTTAATTATAGTTAGCATTTTAAAATTGAGGAAACATATGGAGTGCTACTGATTTAGGGGGATGGTGTTGGAGAGTCAAGGGATGATAATATACACGACATTTCATCAGCAGCTGCTCCAGGGGTCTTAACTTCAGCAGATATAAACAGTATTCTATCGGGTGGAAGTGGGGACTCGTCTGTTTTGTCTTCTTCACCTGAAATGGATGCACTGCACCAAAATCACCAAGCTTTTCTAGTTAGTCTCTCACAACACTTAACTTTTATATTATTCTAACTCTCACTGAAACCCAATACTAATAACACAAAAACTCACCTCAGTTGTCTAAAACTGTTACAACTTTCACCTTTTGTCTTGCTCTTAAGTTAGGGATGGACGGTACACCGTCAACCGTTAGTTTGGAAAGGTTAGGAGTCCTAACTTTTCCAAACTAACGGTATACCGTGTATCCCAGAATTACAGTCCGGGCTACTAAAACGTTTCAGGCAATTTAAATTTGAGGATATTCGGTAATAAACAACGGAACATTTATAAAAACCTAACCGAACGCTACATCCTTCCTACAAGACTCTGTGTTTCATGTTCGACGGATTACATGGTTAAATTTTTCAATGTCCTTAATTAATGGATGCGTTGTTGTTGCATGCTTTAGTGTGAAGAAAGATGCTACGTAAACTATCTTTCTTCTTCGGATTACTGATTGTCTGAATAACCTTTTGATTTCATTCAACACTTGCCTAAATACTTACCTAACTTGAAGTTGGTTAGTGTTAAAATTAATTGGCTTTTAAAGTTTAATCTAAATGTCTTTCTTTTACTAACCCTTTTATTCTTATTCCTCACTCTGTACCATACAAATCTTTAAGTGTAATTTGAGGTACTGTCATGATGTTTATTGGAAAAGTGGGTGCATTACATTGGTTGGATTTATGATTAAGAATGAACGATTGTCCAATTAGGACGGTGGAGTTTATATGGTCCCTTCATCAGGTTCAAACAACAATAACAGTGGGGCATCCGAGGGGGAAGGGACACCCCATATTGCACATGCCACGAGAATTTCTCCTGCTACGGTAAGTATTTCAGACCGCTTACATCATATCGTACGTAGTCTAGGATAAGTAAGAGAGTTTGTTATTCATATGGTAGTCTGTATACTGTTTGCTATGTGCCGTATTTCCTGTTTTACTTCCCCTGGGAAATTAAAATTAAATAATTGCTTAACTAGAGTAAGATCGGCAAATTTATGTTTTAATTTAAATAGGTAGGAGGGCCAATTAAAACAGGAAATAGGGTAGATTAGTTAAGTAGGAATTTGGTAGGTAGTTAAGTTTTTAGCATTGAGTAGTAAATTGGAGAGAGAAAGGTGGAAAGTGTAACATTACGGAATATGACGGAAAGTAGGAACTGGCCTTTTGGAAAGGTTCTTCATCAGCTATTCGCTTTGCTTACACTGAATATCTGGTGGGAGTAGTGGGACGCAACGTCTTATTTAGTTTTTAAAAACCTTTGATTTGCTATTGTTTCATGTTTCAGTTCAAATTCTACAGCGATTTAAATTCAAAAGTGCACGTTATATTTTATTTTTCACACTGGATGTTGGATTTGCACCAATTTTAATTACAGAAAAGGGGAGGGAGAGGAAAGCGGAAGTCTCCTCCAGCTTTAGAAAAGATACAATATAGTAAAGTAGAGATGGACGGGTTTGATTCGGATGTGGAGGACGAGGATTTCGAATTCGGTACGGATGATTCTCAAAATGGAGATGGAATGATGAATTCCTTCCTTTCGGAAAGTGAGCTAAAGGCTTTGACCAAGCTTTATCCTAGTATTGTAAATCTCGGTGGGAGTGGCAGCAGTGGGGGTTCCGGTGAAAATTCTGGAGCATCAAGTATCGCCAAAGCATGTCCGCTATCAGTATGAACCCAATTATGCTTTCTTTATTTTTATTTTTAAATTATCATTTTATCCACAAAGTTATTTGAGTTATTGTGTATCTTCACATATTGCAGCCCCTCTCAAATAGTAACATAGCCCTATTTCTATTTAATTCTGTGTTAAAGTCTACCCTAAAACCTACCCGGGCTGCATTTAGAGGGTATACGGTCCATTTTGCTTTAAGCAAGGAATGCCAGCACCACCACCGTTCAGTCACAATAGCACAAAATATTCATTTGAACACATCTTTATGATTTGAAGCCCTTTTATTTTAAAAATTCGGATTAAGATTCAGTTTTTGTAAAACTTTGAGGAGTGTTTCATATGCCAAGCTTTCTTACGTCGATGGAAAATAAAATAAGGTGGTCAAAGGTACAAGTCGTGAATTAAAGTATAACCTATGTTTTTCTGTATTCCATGATAATCTCTCAATCTCATTGGCACAGAGATTAAAGGTTTACAGTTTGCATACAATGGATATAAACTACTAGTTGAATGGTCGCTATATAAGTGAAAGTTACAGCTTATTTATTTCTGTGAATCAGGGACAATAAAGCTTTTCGGTGTACTATTTCCAGGTACAATGGTTGCTAGATAACTACGAGACTGCCGAAGGCGTTAGTCTTCCACGGTCAACCCTTTACAGTCATTATTTAAGGCATTGTTCGGACACAAAGCTTGACCCAGTGAATGCAGCATCCTTCGGGAAGCTCATCCGATCAGTTTTCCTTGGTTTAAGGACTCGAAGGTTGGGGACAAGGGGGAATTCCAAGTACCACTATTACGGAATAAGACTCAAGCCCAGTTCCCCCTTGAATAATATTCCTGAAGAGTTTTCTCCCCAGTCTAACGGCCACGGCGCTGGAGGAACGGGATCACGAAGTGGGGGTGGTTCCCTCAGTCATCATGGTGGTCACAGTAATAACAACAGTGGCAACACTGGCGCAGGGGGAAATGGGGCGGGGGTACAATCTTCCGGTTCTGCTGGAGTTGGAATGAATAAAAGATTAAAGACGTGCAAAACAGAGGGATTTGAAGGACCGCATGTCAATGGATTTACTGTGGGGGACAGCATGGCCATCCAGGTTAGGGGCGTGTCAGAATGCTAACTTTATGTGATAAATATGCTTTAACCTCTGTGTAAAAATTGACCTACGTTTTATTTCCATTTTTTAATCGACAGCAGTACTTAGGAGATACTGGCGAAGCGCTGGATGATTTCCCAAATCCTGAATTCAGCCATGAATTCCCTGAAGGGATTCTGGAAGATGATCTGTTGATTTTCAAAACTCTGTATCGGGAGCATTGCAAGGTGAGCTGGATATTTGCTTCGCTTTTTGAGGAATTAGTGTATCTACAGCGTGAAACATGAAGGCGTAATTATGTAATTACAAAGACGTGTCAATAGCTCAAATGAGTATGAAAGAGAATCCTGTCAAGCTTTCTCTTCTGGACATCCTGTAAGATAACCAGAAGGAAAGGGTGAAATAAGCAGAATGTGAATATGTCGTAATAAAATCATCCTGTCTGCCTAACTATCTGAGTTCCGAGTCCGAGATCATCATAAGCTGGTCCATTAGACATGTTAAAGGGATTACTTTTCCATTTTTATCTCAAAACATGTTATTTTCTTTTGTTCTTTATATTCCACTAATGCATCATTTCAAGAAGTAGAAACTTTTGGAGGTGAATAATGGAAGCAGCAGCGATGGATGATGCTTGATGCAGTGCATTATTTAACCTGTAATTCAGCACAGTATTTAGTGCCTTGCTTGCTTTGTAATAGTTTAGACTAAGAGATCCCTTTTATTAACCTGTCATTTTTCTTATGTCTGATTATAGCAAAGAAAAGAGGGTGACATTCGATCCTAATGTAGAGTAAAAGTTCTGTCCTTGCGTTCCCTTCCTTTCATATATGATTCATATTATAAGTATTTTTCTGTTAGTTTATGATGAACGTGAATGAACTATAGGCCAACAAAGACCGTGTTCGGTCATTGGCCAGAAATCAGATTCCAGAAAACCTTTAGCCAGAAATTTTTATCCAGAAAACCCTCCAGC
>JAQFZX010001632.1:0-26849 GCA_034682405.1 Hydroisotoma schaefferi | reverse complement strand
GCGCACTATTCTAGTTACAATTTTTGGAATGTTGACCAGCAACTTTTTCTAAAAATGATTAGCTTTAAATCAAATCTAAGTCAAAAGCTAGAAATGGCAATCGTAAGCACAAAACCAAGGGTTGATGAGAATTAAAGGATGCTTGTCCCTTCTTTATAAGCTGTCAAAGTTCTAACTTGAGATTATTTGTCCTAGCTCTGTTGATTACACTACGCACACGTATATTTATTTTATTCATCCTATTATTATTTTTTTGTGTACAATTGTCAATTAGAACCATTTGACCAAACTGTTCATAGTTTAACCGGATCTTACAAGTTTTTTCCATGTTGGACTCTCCACATGGGAAATATTCTAACCAGGTTGTCAAAAAATTGTCAGTAAGTTCGCAGAAGCTAGAGCATCATTTAAGTATATGAAGGCCGCAGCCAGGATGACTTTTATTATTATACATTGAAATAATTAATTTTAATAAATGTATTCCATACAAATGAGAAGACTACCCAGTAGGGTGTAAGATTGCATCAGAGAAGCGGTTATCCACTTTGTTTTCTAATAGATTATTTATTTAATTTGGTTGTATATGGATGTCACGATTGAGGCATAAATATCAGTAAATTGTATCAAGTCTTGTGCTCCGTTCGTTTATTGACTGATTGCTAAACAATTTTATTATATAGACTGTTTTTTACAAGTATACGACGCATAACAGATGTAGTTTGAGTTTGTGAGCTCGTAATATTATGTTATCCATGCAACCTTTGATAATCAAAATCATGCATAGCTAACCTTTAGACGAATTAAATTGTTGTAAAATTATAGAACACTTATTTTATTGCTTTGAAAAATATTATATTATTATTCAACTGTTGTAATACCTTCATCGTACATTGGGTGTGGCCCCTCAGGTTATCTTCTTTAAAGAGAGTAAGGTAAAGGATACATACGTCCGACGGTGGATAAGGCACATATGCAGTATGATTAGGATTAGGATTCTGATGACCCAAGTATACGATGACTGACATCCTTGTTGAATGTCAAATAATTATGCAGTTTGATTCATTTCACTCACTCTACGTTTGGAAAGAAATTTTTAAAAAAAACTTTAAAGTTGGCCAATCAAGCTTTGATCCAACCGGCAGAATTATTATTATTACTAACCGGACGATTAAAAGTGATTGAGTCCTTTATTAGGCGTGTGAGCGTTTGTTCGATGAGTAATGAATATTGTGTTCTTTAACACAATAATTTCGAGGTTATAGTCAACATTATTATTATTAAAAGGTAGTAAAGTAACTATTTCACATCAGATATCATTGAACAACCTGTATCTACAATATTCTCGGGAGTGCAATCAAGAGCACAAAGATTCTCTCTTTGAATTGAAAGATGTATTAATTCATCCCGCACTTGACGTTTGGCCCTGGAAATTATCTAATCAATATTTATTACATTACATTAAAATTATTACCACAAAGCACATTCATCTATTTACGGCCATTGTGTATGCAAAAATAAATGCAAAAGTAAATGCTTGACTTTGGATCTACAGATCAGGATTAGTGAATGATTCATGATTTAGCGATTCATTCATGATCTAAATGAAATAAAGATAAATTCAAGATCCCAACCCCAACATAAGGCAGCTAAATATTCTCCACTTAATGCCTGATCTTACAAAAAATCTTTCAGCCTGAGCTATTTCTGAATGCAAGATTAGACTAGGCAGGTGTTTTACTTTAGCTTAGCCATTGTCGAAGCTGCTATCTTCGTATTAGGCAGAAATTAATACACTTTTTCAATGAATACAGGCAGAGGGATAAACCTCTCAAGGCAAATTGGACATGGTAGTTCAGCTCCTTTTCAGGAGCTAATTTATGACTTATTCTGCTCAAGATCGCAGTATTTATAAATACGATGCTGATTTTAGCAAGGCGGATAAATTATAATTTTATACGACTAGATCAACGCATCCGAAGTAAAGTTTCACCTTCAGGTTTAACTCTATAAGAAATTTGACGATGATGAGATCGTGACTAGCGATTTTTGGATCTACATTTATTTCATGAGTCGGATTGGTTCCCCTTTTTACAGCAACATCAAACTACTTTTGATAGCAGTCGGAGTGAAATAAAAAACAACAACGATAAGATAATACTGGAGGATCAACTTCAACTTGGGAGAATTTTTTTTAGTGAACGTAGTAACTTGTTAAAAATGAGCATTTTTATACCAAACGATGCATAGTAGATAAGCAATCTATTTTTTTTGTAAATTATATCATTGCACTACAAGTTCCACCAAATATAACTAACGAGATTCCTATCTTCTAAGAATAAGCAACAATAGTAGCAAGCACTACTACCTGATTCATCTGTGGCAGATAGTAAAAAGATAAAGATAATAAAAATTTTTCTCTCTAGAAAGTATCAGAGATGTGAGGTACCTTTGACTTCAAATGAAGTGAAAATCGTGGATTGTCTGCGATGGCATGGCTTTTGTTTGATGCTTCTTCTTTTTTTATGAAAAACCAATATTTCGATGCACTTGGCTCGTTGCAATTATGTACTTTTAATAAAAAGCTTCCTCTTTTTGATAAAAAGATCTTTGAGTGGATCTTGTCAAAAAAGTGATATTATTCAGCATGGAGTAGGTTATAAAACACTTCTTTGATCTTAAACACGAAGGCTATGGTAAAATAAGAATAGAAATGCACCGCTGGGGATTTCATTTCATGCCAAAACGACGGAAGAACTTATTTAATATCTATTTGAGGCTCATCTTCAAGTTCTACTGAGAAGTTGTCTCTGTTAATGTATTTCTTCGTTATTGTTGATTGAAACACAAAAGAGGATGAAAGAGAAGCCTTATTAATTCATTCTAGCAAGGCACGCTGCAGTTTTTAGCATGAACGAATCTTTGTTACAAGCTTGACTGACACCATTTTTTGCAAGGATTAGGCTTTCAATCATGAGTGCAGCATTAATGGCTAAGTTCATTTCATCTTGAGATTAGTCAGTAGAATGTATCCATTGAAAGACAGAGATTGAAGAGGAGGATGTTTTACTTTTTGAAACAACGATTGAATTAATTGATAATTTAATTTATATTCTTGTAGAAAGGCTGTGAGACAGACGACCTTGTCTTATCACTTTACATTATTGTAAATCATTTGAAGTAAAATGTACAAACCTGGATCATCCCTTGACTTTATAGCCAGCTTAAGTTGGAGTTGGAAGACGAAGATTGATGAAATGTCAACCAAGTTCTAATTAATCATTTGACATCTAATATACTCTACTACTAAAGTAATGGTTCTATTTAAGATTCGATAAAGCTGCTACGGTCAAATTTTAAGCAAACTATGAAGTTGTCTAATTGTTAACGTAAACTAAAAAAGCCAAACGGGGATTCGTTTGCATTTCATTCACGATTTTTGAACGCGTTTAAAAAAGTATTACTTCTAATAACTGCGCGTCTATCGGACATAAACTTACCAGCCTGATATAACCAAAATAATTAATTTTGCAGATCAGCCATAGACTGGAAAGAACCTGTTCCCGATATACTTTTTAAAGAGCAGACTCAAATTGACGTCCTTCAAATATATTCAGTTCAATAAACCAATCACTTTAATAAGCAAAAATAGAACCCAAATTAAATTTAAACAACTCGTAAAACCTTTAGTTTAGTTGACTGTACATGGCTGGTTGTTTAGGTAGTAAGTAAACATACGTAACTCCTTAGCCATTTTCCTCATTCACTTAGCTTTACAGCAAGACTAAAGATATTAAATTAGTCACATAAAATCCTCCCCCTATCTAGGATTATGATTACCCTAAGACTCTTAAAGTAATTTACTCTTGAACAAATAAAAGTCTCCCATGAAGGAATGTTCCCATCTTATGCATTAGTATACATAACCAACCTAGAAATTTACTTTTACATCAGAGCCAAAGAAGCAAGAGAGGCATATGGAGTGCATTTGAACAGTATCTGCTTGCTAAAGGATGAAAAATAAAAGGTCCAATATCATCATTTTATATCTATTCTATCAACTAGAACTCTACAAACAATACAATATTTTTGCTCCTTATTGTTCCTGGGAATCGTAACGTCTACTTTTGTACAATCTTCTGCTTGATAGTGTGTCATAATATCAAACAGTCAAATGCCTTTATTTATAAACATATTTTTTTGAAGAATTACCTTTAAAGTGTTTCTCTTTAATAAAACATATCAAAGCATGTTTTTATAAAAAATTAGATGCTAATTGTGTCTCAACAATAAACTCAATTTAAGTACTACTAGTAGGTATTCAAGTTTGCTCTTGCTCCGTTGCTCTATATACGCTGCGTCTACGTGTTTAATTTACATACATTCTTAAATCGCTACACACTTTTAAAACTATTTCCATTGCGTACATTAAATAGCTTCTAGAAATAATAAGGGGGCCACCTTAACTCCAACAAAATACGATTGTTAAAGAACGCTACGCATCGCCATTCTTAACTAACGAAGCGTTAGCATGCAACTCAAATTTCAGCTTGCTATGTATTACTTTACTGATGGGCAGCTCATCCATCACCCATCCAATGACTTGTGATTGTTGGTTTGTAAGTTTGCATGGCATGCACTATCAAGTTGGGTTATTCTCACAGGAAAATAGCTCTTTAACTTCTAGTTTTCTACTGACTTCTATTTTTCTTACTGGTTACAACTACAACCATTCAGTGTAATGATAATGATGATATAACACTACTCCTTGTAGATCAACTTCTTGATAGTTTATGAGACGATTTTACGAGTGGTAATAATGATATATGCATAAAAAATAAACTTGCTGCGGTACCCTGTAAATCTTAAGGGTGTGATTTTTTTCCATAATATAGCTCACTTCTACTATCAAGTTATCACAGCTACTATTATTATTATTGGAAGGGCTGGCCAGGTATCTTAAAAAGGACTGATGCATTAAAAATTACTATTACATACGATATGATAGGATTGGCCAGAGAATGCTTGGGAAAAATAAAGCAGAGCAGAGTTAGCTAGCAGTGCAATTTTTTATTATTAAGACTACTACGCTAACATATTCCTTTCAAAGAAGCACTACTTATGGTAGAACTAGTAAATTCATTATTATTCCAACTATACGGATAAAACACTTTGAAGATCTGACTCTCTGCTTCATTTACCTTCTTACAGTCCATCTACAATCATCACGATTTCATTTCGGACAAAAGAAAACAAGGAGCAGAAACACAAATCTTATTAAGATTGACTTGCCAAGGAACAAACAGTCAAGAGAATTAAGTCGAAAGTCTGTGTTCTATTGTGGTTTGTTTTTCTCATTGTTTGTGGTTGAGTTTTGGAGGAAAAGTTACTAATTTATTGGACTTATTTGGATTGAAACTGAAAGGCAAGAACATGAGGTTACCTTTGGTAAGTAATTGGGAGAAGAAAAAAACTTTTCGCTTGCATTTATTTAGAGCTACATTTAATCATCCGTGATCAAGGTTTTTGTGGAGAAAGTAGGTATGCATATGCATGTTTGAGGATCGTATCAAATTGTTTGAAATATTATTTCTGTACAAATATTTAAAAAAGGCCATAAGAACAAATCCAAAATCCGTTTGGGCCAAAATATTTATGCTAATTTAATTTTCCAAATTGATTTATCTCTGACAATTATTCCAACTAGTATAGTTCCATTTTTACCTAATGATTATTCTTTAGGGAATCGTACTGCTTAGTGTCCTTCTAGTAGGGTCAGTCTTGGCCCAAGACTCCTCAGAAGATTCCGGCACACCTAAGAGAGTTCTTAAGAAATATCGCGTTCGTCGCCCAGTAATTGTAGATGATCAAGGGAATGTAGTAAGAGCTGGTCCAAGACTTCGCAGAGTTCGAGTTAAGAACCCTAATCGACAGTCCTTGGAAACCGCAGCTTTAGTTAGCTCTACTCCTGAGATTGTTTCCTCGACACCTCAAGTCACAGAGCAACCTTTGACCCGACAGGGAAGAATCAGGGGCAATCCCAATAGTGTCACTGAAGCTCCAAAGCAGATCCAACAATCAGTAAGCACTATTATTTTATGTCCATGGTGTAAAAGAGAGAAACAGTGTCAATTGAATTACGTTTGGGTAAAAAGCTTATGGTAACGGGATTTTAAAATTACCAAAGCCGTTCGCTAAATTGGAACTGGAGCAAATCAATATTTATATAGCTCTTGCCTGTGCTTGTTTATTAGGCAGTTCCTATAAATAATAGGAAACATGTCTACTAAAAAGCTGTCTAACTTTTGATACACATTCTCCTTAATTATCATAATTATCATTAAAATTTGACAACCCCTGTCAATTTAAATATCTGAGATAACGCTTCATATACACTCAACTATAGCTCCTTCAATCCACGCAGTACACGCTACTTTATATTTCATCAAATAATTTATTAAGATCGACTTAAGGAAGGAGTGTTAAAACCGGTGAAAGTGCTCCCCATGCGTCAATCTCGTGCTCAGTTAAACCATCACACTTATCTGTATTCGAGCTCTCATCTCAATTATTCATCACAAAGTTACCTAACAAAAACACTTCATCTGTCTTGACTTGCAACGAATGGCTCAGTCAGATCTAAAACAAACGCTTGTTTCTTTTCTGATTGTAAATTTGTATTTGTAATAGTAGTAGTAATAGTAGCTTCAGTAGTGGATCATAGATTAAACCGGTAGACAAGCATGTGATGTGCGATAAGAGTAGCAGATCAACTTCTCGACAAGAACTACTTCACTGACATCCCATTCCCATAATAACATTAGGCGAGCAGGCAGAGAGGAAGGGAAAAAGGAAGCCCTGAGGAAGCTAGGCTTGTCGAGATGAATGATCTCATTACGGCACAGACATGAATTAATCTTTCGCAACACACCTACATACAGGAACATTGGCATTAAAACATTAAAATGCTTAAACTCTTGCTCCATTCGGCCATTGCATGTAAAACTAAATAAAATAAAGTAAAACAACAAACAACGCGGAGTAGGAGGGTTGATAGCTTTAGTCCTTTTTGTATAAATAATAAATTTACAACATCCTAACGTCAGTCTCTTTCTGTAGCAAGTGGTAGTGGGTAGGAAACTTATGAGAGCAGCCGCGCCGCAGCATGGCTGAAAGGGCAAAAGTATTGAATTAAAACTGGCAAATTAGCAAAGGAAAGCAAACTAAATGTCAGACGATAAATTTTTCTTGTAACCACGTCTATCCATCATTCATCTTTAGATATATGAATATTCATTATTGCCGACTAAAAACTTCACGAATCGTTGCTCTGATTTCTGCTGGGATGGGCTTGTTAAAAGTTAGCAAAGTAGAAGGTACTAACTAGTAGTACTGCAGGGTGTATAAGGCTCAGGAACCTGCATAAGGGATCATGGCGTGGCGTAAAATTTATTACTAATTCAAAAATCCCTTTTTGCTTCAACTTGCTAGCCTTTAGCATGAGTGATGATAATGAATGAATATTGTACGGCATGGAAAGGAAATTTACCCGTTTGTAACTGACATGGAGCTCGTGGCACTCAAATTTTATTACTTTTGTTGAAAAAATGTAATACTCAATTAAAAAAAACTGTAGAATATAAAGGATTTTATTTTCTACTTTGTACCGAATAAAGTCATATATCTTGCTTTTAAAGGCTTTTTAATGGGATGAACGTTGATAAAATCCAATAAATCCATCAGCAAAATCGTAAAACTAAAATTAATGTAAATCCTTTGCTTTTTTGCGTGGTCATGAACTCAAAACTGTAGAAGAGTCAGTGATAGTAGTAGTAGTGGACATATTAATAGATCTGCACTCGCACAGGGTACAATCGTTCACAGGAAGGGCTGGTCTGCATTCGTTTGATCAAGTAAACTATAATAGTTCTACTATTATGTAGGTTGTCTCACTGAATTTGGAGTTTTTGCATAAAACGAAATCTTTAAAATAAATGGTTCACCTTGCCCTTTTAATAAATGTCCTTAGATAATCCCGTTGTCGAGTGCCTTCTTCAGCCAGATTACACTAGTTATAGTTAAATAAGGTATTCAAAGGGCTGAGATGCAAATTCAGAGTATAGAGAAAGATTGAGGAGACGTGAATTTGTGAATTTGCCAATTTTTAGTAATATTACTCCTGAAATTTTGCAAGCTAAGCTAACTCCTACTGCACTAGTTTTACTAATGCCTGTCTGATTGTAATAATCATAGATATAGCTGTAGCTGCGTTATGATGAATAGCATTATACTGTACAAGAGGGAGGCTACACTATTATACTACTACTTCTCACAGTTGTAGGATTATACTAATATTTATATGTAAGTCGTAATATTCTGGAAGCCACCAAGATTTTTATAAGCCTAATAATTCGTAAAAATTGCACAAATATAAGCCTTTCGTTACGCTAGCTGCCTTGCTTTACTTTTAGTAATAAGTAGGAGTATTCGTAATAATCACATTTGCAATGCAAATGAGTTGGATTGCGTTTTCAAATAATTCATTCTTCCAAAAACCAACTTCTCTGATTCCGCTCATATATTAAAGGACGATTAACGGAGCAAGGGAAATGTATATGCGAATCAATCTTGCTGCCAAAATATTATGGTAGTCTTGGGTCTCTCTTGAGGTCCAATTTTATTGGTCGTGTACCCTAAAGTGGTTTTTAAACCCTGTGTTATAGACGTGATGTTACTATATGATGGGTTTACAACCCCGGTTATAATAATTCTCTTCTTGAGATGAAAATGCTTTGACCGAACAAACTTTCGGCTATAAAATATTATTTAAATTTATACATCACAGATCATTGTTGACTGTATGCTCCTCTAATACATCCAACCCAGGAATTTTCCTGATATAAAATGGACCAGGAAAGGATATTGGATACGATTTTATTGCATAAAGTCACATTTATATTTATGGATACGATAGGTTATCTTCATGCTCTCGATGACAGAGGATGAGGCATTGAGAAAGTACACGAATATAGGATATAAGAGGATTTTATTTTAAAATATAGTTCCGCTCAAGAGGCATATTTGTAAAAGATATTTTACTCAGATTTTATTCAGGCAGACAATTTTCTTCCATCAATATTTAAATTACTAGCACTTTTCAATTAAAAAGAGCAAGTGAAATATGCGAAGTTCCTTCCTGAAACGAAGAAAGAATAGGCCGAGGATTTTTCCCACGTTTTGCTCATCTTCACTTTTTTTCTTAAAATAAAGAGTGATTCCCGACGATTATGACTTGATAACAATCCCTACTACGTTATACAACTCCCTTAGTATCAAAAATGTATATACAACTTGGTCAGAAGTTTTTTATTTGCGAAAAAAAATCATGAGATAAAGTTTACTTTAGCTATTATAATCAATCAAGTTGATTGGAATTCTTGTCAGTTCTCGATCGACCCCTCGATTTTTATGCATTATAATAAATCGTGATGTGATGGATGGATGAAGTTTTAATGAACCGTATCTGCCGTATCCGTTACATTTAGTTGTATCGCTCTATAATACTGTGTTGACAATGCTAATGCAGAATTGATTCCAGTTCCAATCTATATTACACAAACCTTTTAGCCCATTTTTTACCATATTTTTGATACGTCTTCGACCATAATTTTGAAAACATCCATTGTTATAATTACTTGGCACATAAATACATACTGTAAGTAGTTTTGAGAGTGCAAAATTATAATGGATTTGAAATGCCCCGAGTGTTAAGGATTGGGTTGGTAGGTAAACCTAAGGTGCCAAAAATATTATAATGCCTTGTTGAAATCAGAACAAAAGGATATCATGACATGATCCTGTCTAGTGATCTTTCTTAATGGATTTCCCATTGTTCAATATAAACCCAACTTGATACCGATGCCCCGATGTCATGAAATAATTTAGATATTAAAAAGAAGGACAAACAGCAGCTTCATTCCACCATACTTTTTAGACGAATGGGTTTACTTTACTACCTAGTACATATACGTTTTTGACTGTAGAAGCGCCCTTCATATTTTAAGTAGATGGAGATGCAGGTGCGATAAAACTAATTGTATTATTAATGGGTAGCCGGCACATTTATTTTAATGCTTTAGCCAACATTTTATCATTCCCATAAATATTTTTCTAAATTAATCAAAGAGCACCTAGCCAGAATACCAACGACTGCTAATAAGCTACTAATAAGTGAACATCAAAGGGTAAAATTAATATATCTTAGCAGGGGATATCTAATTATTATTAGGGAGCAAAGGGTCAGATCGATTGGGAATAAATTATCAATCCGCATAATTAACAGGTTCCTCCTCACTCCCTATAGTGTTGTAACATTTTGCCTTAAATAACTCTAAAGACACAGATGTAGTAGATTTAGCTTCCTTTTGAGCCAACAGAAGTTACACGCCAAAGTTGTACCGAGGCTAAGATCATATTGGTAATCGGTATTGTATATTACGAATAGATGAATCATTTGGCTTATAAATATATTAGAATTTAGAGCCTTTAAGAGGCTAAATGGCTAGGAAATCGAAAGTGTGAACATGAATTGAATAAGTAATGAAAATTAGGAATTACGAGTTCATTATCTTAAGCTCCCTCGAGTAGCCTACGACTACTAGTACTATACAATCTTACTATTTTCCAAGTCGTTTTTCACCATTGACTTTACCGTTTTTGTTGGAGAAAAAAGATTTTGATGCAGTATGCTCATTAACAAGGCTTAGCTCATCGCCACTGAGTTAGAGCTGTTTAGTTAACTTAAGTTCTTCTTTCCATTCTTGAATCTGTGAATAGAATAACTACAGGAAGAGTGTGCTATTTCATGAAAAAGCCATTAGTTGCCCGGTTTAGTATTCTTTTTGAACTCTTTTTTGGGAGTAAATTTACAGAAGGAAGTGTACGGCAAAATATAAGGAAGTGGATTTAAAGTGAAGAAGGGGATCTGTTCTCTGAAATGCTATATGCACGCTTTTTATGTGAAATTATTGCTATTAAAAATTGTTAACAAATTTAAATAGTCCGAGAGATATTTTCTGCATTTAGAAAACACGGCTGCAGAAATGAATAGTTGAGAGAGAATATAAAGAACTTACGGATGAATGTATTTTTTAGATTCTTAAATATTGTTTTTTTTAAATAATTCTATGACAAACGCCTTAAAAGGTTTGCTTGTTGCATTCGTGGTGTAATGAATGATAATGGTGGCTGTAAATTAATTAGTAATGAAAATGGTAAATCCAGTCGCTATAAATTGTTCCCGTTGATCTTTGACTACACACTGCAAGTTTTTAATAAATACCAAGAACAGCTTTAAACCTTAAAAATAAGGCATTTATAAACCTGATGATACGAAAAAAGGTGTCTACATTTTATATATCCACCAATGTAATCGATTTACATTTCCTTTCCTTATCCCTCTGCTGTTGCTTCTACATGTCTGATAAATCCAAACGGATCATTGCATGTTTGTACAGTTGATAGAAGTGTTATATTATTTCCTCGGTTGCAAAATGCATTTTTCAAGGCATAAGTTGCAGAACTGTGCAGCTGTAATAGTGTAAGAGATTGAGTTATCAACCAATAAATCAAGGAATTATATGATCTGATTGAAGATAATTAAAATCAGGTTGCTCCCTCCTTCCTTGGTTGACACACTTGGCTTTCCTTATTAATCTATCTGAGGCATAGATCAGTCGCTCCTTCCTAATGGAAGTTGCTTTTGCTTTTGATTGCAACCTCATAAATCCGTCAATCGCCTCTACTTTATTTTATTTACTGCACCTACATACCCAAGATGTATATACGGAAACGGAGTACACGTGGTAACAAATAAAGTAATTGTATACCAGTATAAAGAAGTTCTAGACATTCATGCTGTAAATACTACTACTATTTATACTGCTCCTATTCATAACTACTACTACTTCAGTGTCTTATAGTAATTGGCTAAAGTTCACCAGGTTTTCTGATGATGCAACGAAATAAATTGCACACAAAGTCACAGTCTTGTTAAATTCATATTATTGTTTACATTGACAATGCAAAAGTAAACTATCTGCTAAAAGTAATAAGATCCTTAATATCGTGTAATGTAGAGTCAATCTACAGACAAATTGATCGCTAGAACCCTTAATTTTGCTTTGGTTATGGCTGCAACACAATCAAAATTCAAAATGCTTTGGTTCTTCAATAGTAGTGACAATTTATAGTTGCTCGGCATGCTTACAGTTACAGTGAATTCTACTACTACCAAGGAGTCATTAATATAGCATTAAGCTTCGTTCACTTGAATGAAAATCTGCAATTATTTAATTGTCATTATGTAAAACAACTTTGATGAACTCATTTTTCTCATTTATGTCGATAAAAATCGGTCCTTAATTGAAGTTCTAGGCTTCTTTTACTGCTAACAACTACTGCTTCATGTTGCAGTTGATGTTACTTTCTATCAGTACTCAACATTCTAATTATTCTTCTTGTGAAATAATGATGATAAAGGATGTCAAAAAAATTGTTTGATGGAAATTTGCATATTTGAACGGCCAGCATTAGGAGATTAAATATGCATATAAGAGCTAAGCTTCTGCTTATTAACTTAATTTTGGTACTAAATTATTGAACAGATCAAAGCTTAAGTACTACCATGTAATGTACCACCTTTTTGCAATGTTAGTAACAAAAATATGATAAAATGAAAAACAAAACTTATTTAAATTCTTGTTTCTTTTTATTATTGCAGCAACAACAATTCCACACAAACACCTATTATGAAGAGCAAGGAGTAGTAGAGCCCTCGAGGACAGTCCCCACTTTTCGACAAGCGACCTCAGATGCCAATCGAAATGCCCTTTTAGCTAATGTTAATTACAAGACACGCGGGGGAGGAACTCGGGATGGAGATGATCCAGATGCCAAACAAAAGGTTTTGACTACAAGGAATTACTCAAAGATTAATGAGGATGGATCCTTCACCTTTGGCTATGAAGCTGATGACGGATCCTTCAAGGAGGAAACAAGAGGTGTTGATTGCGTTGTACGGGGAAAATATGGGTGAGCTATTTCGGCTATTTAAAACTTGAATAATACGGCAATTTTTAGTTGCAAATTGTTGATGCAAAATTTTCTTAAATGGACAATTTTTTGGATTATGGAACTGTATTATCTGCAATCTGGAGATGTATACCTATGTGGCTTTGCATCAAAGTTCAGGCATATGCGTGGATTTTTTTAAGAGATGCCGATGATAGCTTACAGCATTTATAGCCTACATAACGTCATCTTTATATTAAATTCTTTCTCTTCTTGATGCCGTCTAAAATGTTTTGAATTAATTCCTAGAACTCTTTTTAACACACTCTTAAAAAATGATTTAAGCTTTCGTTGGCGAAACATTTTCTTTAATCTAAAAGCAAAATCATCCCGCTGTGTAGAGCTCAAGGAAGAACAATTGTCCCTGTCTGCTTGTGCCTGCGTTAAATGAATGTTATCCGCCTTGTATCTCTTTTTGCCATTCTTGACTAACAAAAAGGCGAATTCCAACGCGTAAAACAATAATAGCCGCTCATGCCATTAGTCATCTTGAAGTTTTATAAGATGGAATATTATTAGTCATAATAGCCCTCTGTTACCAGCCGATTTTGACAGAAATCTGCGACAGGATCTCCATTCATTTGACACATTCTACAATTCAACCCTTATTAATTAGTTAGCTAGTTCAAGTAAAGGATAGTGGGAGGGATAAATTAAGCATTTTTAACAAACTTTGCCTAACTTTTACTTTCCGTGTCTCAAATTATCAAAATTTCTCACCTAATTTACCCAGGGAGATTATCTTAGTTAGGTAAACTCGTAAATGCAAATGGTAAGGTAATAAATAAATACAACTGCAGAATGAGGGTATTGTTATAAGTAAATAATAATTTACTAGTTAAGCACCCTTGCCTTGACTATTTATTAAGTAGTACTACTTTTACACTTCTACTAGTTGGTTACCAATCTTAATAGGAGATTTACTTCCATAAATCACATAAAAGTAAAGGTATAAAAGTAACTTTACAGGTAATTGGTCCTATCACAGAAAAATATCAATGAGCTTTTCCCATGTCATTTAGATTACCTCTCTACCTACCTAAGTTTTTCTCTCGTGAAATTAGAGAATTAAGCTCATTCCCACAGAGGAGATTGGGTTTGTCCCCCTCCGCATAATGCATTTTATTTTATTAAGAGTGTGCCACTGCACGTAATATCAATAATTGACTCAGGCTTGTAGGAAGGTGGATAAGATATTTTTTCTAATCTGGTAGTGAGGCAGCTAAACTAGGTACAAGAAACTTCTAATGACTAATCTTCAATTACTTCTGTGTTGGTTTTTACCACACTTACATTTACCAAACTACTATAGTTTACTTTTTTAAAGCTATCACAGATATGGATTATGTGATGCGGTAATGGATTATGGAAGCATAAACTAGTCCATTATATAATCTTTAAACAAGGAATTTAAATTCACTTTTTTAAATGAGAAAAAATTCAATCTATTTTACAAGATGTCTTTAGACACTTTTTATGAAAAAAAACGACCAAGGGGAACCACGTCTGACCCCGATTTGAAAAAAATGCTAATGGCATTATGTTTGTGGGGTGGTCACCGTAATAAATAAATGTTATTTTTTTTAGAATAGGTAGCTCTAGTAGGTAGGAAAGTCCCTAACTCAAACACTTAATTTTGCTAGAACTCATATATATGCTGGCTGTTTGTTTTTAACTTTTTTACGATGAGAGAAACATTAAACAGCAAGTGGTAAAATATTTTACGATTTTGTTTGTCCAAGGTAAGTTTTTACTTGAATTTTGCTCGAATATTAAAATTTACTACTTCTACTTTTACCTAGTGTTACCGTTCTTTTGCACTTAAACTTCCGTTTATGCGTCTGCTGTTAATTTGTGCGTTTTATGGCCAAAAGTAAAGTATAGTTGTGAACATGACAAGGGAAATACTAATTACTACACAACAATTACGTGTATGACTGTTTGTTGTCTTTTATAGTCAGGCAGGATGTTTACCTTTACCTCCCTATTAGTTTTGTAGGTACATGGAGGCCTGCAGTAATTCCATACTAACTAGACTATAAAAGCTATTGTTTATTGGGAATGGGATGCATTTTAATAAAATATCTAGCACAGTTAATTCTGAGGGTTAACGGTGACAAAAGTAGTTAATAAGATAATTTGTGAGAATGTGGGATAAATTAATTATGATAATAAGCAGAACAACTGAATTATTCCCTGTAATACGTGTGTGTTTTAGATGGATCAATTATACTTAACTTCAAAATTAAAGTATAATTTTAATCTAGGCTTGTTAAAATGAAAAACGTTCTAGCCTACATCATTGGGATTTAATGCGCGACTCTAAGCTAGCTAAACAATTTATAATTGCAATCTTTCTATAGTAAGCTTAGCTACTTAAGACTAATCCTAATGAGCCACTTATAGGATTCACTAGTGAAATATTGGTCTTAGTACTGCTCCTGCAATTAAATAACTTATCAAATATATCTTTATACACATTCTTTATTAGCGATTGGTAATTCCCATTCCATTCAGCTCTTTTTAATTGCACGCATTTGCATTAACTAATGAGATAAAGACAGTTTAAGCTTTACTGATGATGATCCTTTCTGATTCTAATCTCAGGGGCGTCCTTGACTTAAATCTTTGTATTGCAATTCAATCATTTTGGTTTTAAGAAACGAGAGCACGAAAATCAATGCAATCAACAATAGTCATAAGTAAATTCAGTAAACAATTAAAGTCCAACAATTCATCAGTAGTGTTTAGTGTTGGCTAACAAAGTTAAAAAAACGAATTTCACGAAATCCATTCCTCCAATGCAAATGATTTCTTTGTACAATCGTAAAAGCTCACGAAATGTCATGAGATGTTTCTAACGTCTTATTATAAAGTTTCTGGTGTAGAGCTTAACTTAAACGAGGCTTAAGGTGCATGGTATATTATCTTTTTCTAATTTACGAGTTATGTTTTTTCAAGAGTTGTAATAAATAAGTTGAAATAATGATATGAAACCGTAAAAAATACGACCACAAGAAAACCGTGACTTAATAAGGACTTTGTTTTATTGCTTAATTTATCTTTCTTAAGAGATACGTGCATTAAAACTTTATGATATTTTTTGTCCATTTACACAATACTAATTTTGGCCTCAGCTCATAAAGTTGTTATTTTCTATTAATGTGATACTGACGAGATGCAAAAATTCACCCCTTTGTTCTTATCACAGTTACATAGACCCAGAGGGTGTCCGCAGAGAATTCGAGTATGTGTCTGGCAATCCCTGTGATCCCAACGATCCCAACAAAGACAACGAACAGGAGCTAGAAGATGACGAGATTGAGCGACCTTCAAGGCCCCTCCTGAGACAGAGAGTAAGGCCGAATGAACTTTCTGAGAATAATATTCAGCAAGGACTTCAACAGATTTCTGAGGAAAGACTCCCAGAAGATCAACTGGCCACTTTTGTCCGTCCTACTCCAAGGTATTGCCATTGCTGTTAAAGGAATAGTATTAATAATACTCTCCGATTGTTTAAAATCCTATGCATTGTTTAGCAGTTCCAAGTATAATGAATTATTAATAATTCAGTGTTAAATTCGTCCCCTATTTTCCCCTCGGTTATGCACGAATTCCATTGTTGAAGAAGACAAATGAGAGGCTTGTACTTGTATGCATATAAATAGCCAGAGGGTGAACATTATCAAACCATTCAAGTGTAACAATAAGACTTAACCTTAATCTCTGACTGATTTTCTGGTTACTCCTTGAATTCAAAACTTCACAACCATTAAGTCAGTTGGAGGGTGAGAATTTTCGCAAGGTTTTAGCTATTTTTATTTTACTGCTGGATTACTGTTTTACCTTCGAGTAATAATACAATTGGTAGACACAGGGGTAGTAAAACTTGTTAAGTTGAGGAATGTAATGTACAAATTGGAGGATGATTCAAGGAAATAATTTCACACTGACAATGACGCTGAGATAAAAACAAGTATGAAGTAATACCGACATAAATATGAAACAATTGATTATTGTCTGCATGATGCATTTTGCGTTAGTATCTTTTCATATATTAGGTTATTTCCGTGTGCTTGATTAAGTTGCAGTTGTTGTTATATTGCTTGGTACGGAAAAATAAGGCAGTATTGCGAATTACGTAGATTATCGTTATCGTAGATTAATTACGTTAATTACGTAGTTTAATGCTAATTAGATCCCATTTTACTACGTGTACATTTTAAGGTGCAATATTCAGATTAGTCAGATTAATTAAATTGCACTTGAATGGAACGCTGAGAAAAGAAATTAAAATGCAAGGCTGTCTATTTCATTAGGAATCGAAATTATTAAGTATTTGTATTGTTAATAAATTCAACAACAAAAAATCTAAATTGCAGGCAACGACGACCCCAACAACAACTTCAACAAGGAGTAGTCCGCCAACGAGTGAGAATAACCACACCCCCACCCACCTACCAATCAACCACTGAGGCACAACCAGCCTACATAATCCGGCAAAGGCCCCTCTCAGCCCGTCCATCTTTCCAAGAACCCTCTCAATCCTTAGACTCCGACAGATCAAACTTCGGCCGAGCCTTCAACTTTGACTCAGAAGTTAATCGTATCGCTTCAATTTCCCGACCTCAATCCCAACCTCAGCCCCTTTACGAACAGGCTTTTAGACCCGTCCAAAACTACATAAACTCTCCAACTCCTCAGCCCGCTCGGCAAGTTTTTGGAAATACAGCATTCCAACAGTTCCAAGAACAAGCTCAACTCTCTCCGTCTCCATCCCCCACATCACCAACTCTACGACCAAACCCCATTCCTAGTCCGAGCCCCCAGTCAAACTTTGGATCTTACCCATCCCAACTAACCTACGACCCCGCAACTGGACGATACTCATCTGGAGTGGTCCAGTCCAAGCCCCTTACTAATCAGGAGTTCGAGCTAACCCAAAACCTCCGAGCTTTCGTCCAGCCAACTCCAGCGCGACCAATTCCAACTCAACATACGCCATTCCACTTCCCAGCTTTTGGACAACAGCAACAACAATCTCAACCTCAGCAACAACAACAGCAACAACAATCTCAGCCTCAGCAACAACAGCAACAACAGTTCCAATACTACCTCAATCAAAATCAGCAACAGCAGCAACCAAGACCCACATCCGGAACGCCCAGCATTCCGCCCCAAGATCCGTCCCAGATTAATCAGTTCCTTGCCCGACATGCTTATCGAGTTCATCAAGATCAAAGCACTCAGACGGCCCCGCAGCCTTCTGTTGAGAACTTGCAGTTCATTCCAAATCATCTCCGACCTGGGAATTATCAAACGGCCGATATCCAACGGCAAGAAGTCAGAGAGATCAACCTTCCAACTCAATCTACTACAAATAACTTTGTAAATCAGCAAGGCTCAACGGGACAGATTGATGCCTTCCTAAGGGCACTCAATATCTCTGTTTAAATTAGCTAAATAATTCTTCCATGCTTTCTCTTCGTCTCTGGTATATAGGGAGAAGTCAAGAGAGTTATATTTTATTTTGGAACTCCATTACTTTTTTGTTCCATTAGACAAGTCTTTGTTTACTCTTGAGCCAGTTTGCCATATTAGTTTGTAGATATCTTCTACTTAGATTCTCTATTTTACTGTTTTATAAATAGGAATATTTTTGTTTAAAAAGCTTACTGTTTTGTAAACCTTGCTTGGACTTTGTGATAAGCTTTACTATTTTTATGTAACTTGTGACGGTAGAAAATTGCAACTCTCTTCTGTACTTGGTTTTGCTTCAACTTAGGCTACTTTTCCAGGTGTAATTAATCTTTACTTTGAAATATCTAAATGTAATGTTTTCTTCTGTTTTGCTTTGATCCTCCAACGACGGGATGTCTACTTCTGTGTCATTTTATCCGTTAAGTAATTTCTTTATTAGCATTTGAAGGAGGCTCACAACTTTCATTATAATTATGCATTAAGTACAAACAAAAAAAGCTACAAAGCTTTGGCTTAGCAAAAATCATGAAATCTTTAGCTACTTACTTTACTTTTACTATTACCTTTCTTCTATGAATTTATTAGACTGATAGCATTTAGAACCTTATTTTTTATCTACCTTGAATAGCCTTTTGTTTACATTACGCTGGAGTGTGACTTTTGCTGTAATTTGTTTTACTTTTCGTTTTCAAGAATATGTCCTTTGTAAAAGCGTTAAGTATTACTTGCTGCTCTTCGTTATATTGGGAATATAACATGAATATCTTCTTCAATTGACAGGACTTTTGAAGAGAAACGCTTTGATAAGAGTAGGAGAAAATGAAATATATACTTATAAATCTGTAATGCAACTAAAGTAAAATTAATTACCACATTGAACGAGTCACTCGTAACTCTAAAACTACCTTCTAGAAATAAATTAACTGACTGCATGATTTGTAAATGAAATTATTATGTACGATTGACTTTATTGTATTTTATGACATCAGTCATTACGGAAATTATTGGTGCAAGTTTTAGATTGTATAGTAAAACCTAGGATGAATAAAAACTATGTTTTTTCGACTGTATGTTGAGCTTGTTTTATTCTCTGGACACTTTATTTCCAAGAGGAATGATGTCTTAGCCAATGCCAAAGTTAACATCTGTTTTCATTTAAGCATCTTTCAAAAACTACGACAAATAGGCACACCTAAATCGGTTTGTACACCAATCCTAAAAACGATGCAATTAGTAGTGATAGTCTTCAAAGTTTAATCATGAAAGGACAGCCACATCCACCCTTCGTCCTGACCATCTAACTCGGTCGATTGATTTACAATTTTAGCTGAGCAATATCCGGGGACTGAGAGCAACAAATATACAACTACAGCAGCAACAAGCAACCGTCAGGGTTGATTAGGATTTAGGAACCTCACCTTGAGAAATTGTCATTTCTTTCTTCTACCAAACTGTACGGATTACACCACCTTGACAAGTCTTCTCTTGGAGAGCATTAGGCAAAAAAACTGTTGTTTTATTTGTTTATAATACTTTATTGTTTCTTTTCCAGTGGGTGTGACAAGCCACGGGGAGTAAATGAATGGATTTATGTGGCCTGGAACATTGAACAAACTATTTTATTCCATCGCATTGCCTTAGGAACGTCATAAAATGAGTGATCATTTTATACGTCAACTTGTCTACGCTGCCGAATTCTGTCGTCTTTTTATTTTCTTACATAATCTTATTACAGATGTATGAAACTATCTTATCTATTAGATTACAAATGAGATAACTCTTTCTCATGATTGTGTCTACTGTACCGTGAAACCGATGCCGCTTCAAGCCTTGTAAATGTCTGGAGTTTAATTGTATGTGGAGAGGGGAATTGTCGTGAAGCAAAGAACACTGTTTTTAAAGACGTGTCTGAGGCCTTTTTGCAATACTGCTGTCTAACAATGCGAAAAATTATTTATACCCATGTTTTTTACAATATTCTTGGTTCTTAAGAAAGTAGAGCTGCAGTAGAATCTTTAGTAGTTTCTTACACGAAAGGTAGGGTTGTGATTGTGAGAGATTTAGCTATTAGGTCACTCCAACATAACATTTGTCCAGGATCAGTATTACATAGTTTTATTAGCCTAGCCCATTAATTGTGTGGTTTTTTTAAACATAAAGACCAACTTTAAAATTACGTTAAATTTAATGATGTGTAGGAATAAATTGTCATAAAAATTTATCAAGTCCTCCTACATGATTTGCCATCCGTTTCCTATACTAAAAATCCTACAGCTTAAGTTCATGTTTAAAACTAATTCAGTAAAGATTTTGCTGCCCCGTGTGGTCTCATTTGCGTCAGCACGTCACAACAAACTTCTGTGCTTGTTTACGCAATTTACTTGACAATCTTATGACATTTCACGTCAAACAAATTACAGCTCAACTTGAAACCAGTCATCTGCAACGAACGACACGTCAATATTGTTTATTACATGAATTAAAATGATAGGTCGATTGGGCTCGATCACTAGCTGCAACACTCAATCAATTTCATAATTAAGATATATACCGATTCAAGTTTTGTCAAAGAGTTTTTCCTCGTCAGACATGATCTTATTGCTTGGTTCTAAAACTGTAGACAAATAAATAAAGTACGTTTGAAAATAACATGCGCGTGCATACAAAAAAGTACTTCCTTACAATTCTAAACGTACACAGAAACTGTGACTAGTACTCTAAACAAGCATTTTATTCACAGCCTCATAGTTCAGTAGTCAGACAACGCATACAATTAAGGAGATCAATTTAAACTACTGAAATTAGCAAATAAGTCAACTCAGAAACAACTTTTAATTTTTACCTATTCCTGATGACAATGCCTTGATTGAATGGATGCAGATAGCTAGTAGCAGTAGCACTCCTGCTGCTAATTATTGGTTAAAACGATCCAAGTAAACGGGTTCGTGACCCGCTCTTGGATTTCACTCTTCTTCATATTGTGTTTTTTCTGAACTCTTGACAAGTAAAAATATAAGATCCACACACGACAAATGAGAGTAGTTGCTCATATTATTACAACATTAACTAACCCTACTATTTGCTATTCGTTAACTCGTTATATGGGACTAACGAAATAAAGCATGATCTAATTGTACTTATTTGTAATTATTGATCTTCTTCGTTAATGAATTTAACAGGTACTACTACTCACTGGCCAATTGCTTGTAATAATTAAGAGGGTTATAACTTCTGTCGTGTTTCTTATTACTACCACTTCAGCTAGCTTAGTACTCCGCTTTTTAATTAAAGTAAAGCAACCGGTCATCATCATTGATGTCAAGAAGCTCAAACGCAATGGGATCTTTAACGAAGGGGCCACGCAATGCTGACAGTTATGATTATTATTTGGTAATTAGAGAGGATCATCTCTTTCTTAACACATTTCAAGTAATGCTATAAAACTTGGGGAAACTATTACATCTGCTAATCTAATCCATCTGTAATGGCTGTTTTCATTGATTTCATTTGGCAAATTAACTGGATTGTCTTCTTATTTCGTATTTGTTCTCCTGTTATTTCTACTGTAAAAACAAATTACGACACATCATTTGTATGAAAAACTGCACGATTTGTAAGTTTGTCATTGTAGAATGTATTCGCAGTCTCCTTTTTTGTTTTTATTTGTATCGCTGAACGTCTTACGAAGATGGGTAAAGTTTTGTCGTATTCTGTGTTTAAACATAACGAATAAAAATAAAAATGCAGTGTCTTCTTTTGTTGCACTCTAAACGACATCATTAATCAATAGGTGACTCGCTCTTCGCTCATAATAATTAAACTGGTAATGTAAATCTACCAATTGTAAAGCTATGTTATGTTTAATTGCATTTGGATTAAAAGTGCAATTTACAGTATTATGTAATATGAATTAATATCAAAATATCTTGAAGCAAGGAGTTTAGTGATGCCTGATGCAAGATGCAGTTTTATTATCGAAATGATGATGCCTTTGGCATTACTAGAATTGTTTTAACTAAATAATAATAACTCATAAAATATATCCTCCATTTAATTAGTGTTTATACCAAAAACTCCAAATTCATCCAAATTTAGCAGCATTTGTTTGACTATCACTATTCGAACCTTTAATAAATCACGAGGCCTCCAGCAAAGTCCCTACATCTTTTTTATACCCGTATTTTATTTTAGTTTTTTTTAAATCCATGAGCATGACTTCAGAGGTTTTGTAGAATAGCACTACAGACTTTACTTGCATCTGTTAAGCTTATGGAGTTTTCTATTACAAACAGCGGTCCGGGATAATAATTTTATGTCATTCCGTCCCCTTAAAGCCTTCAACACGAGGTATTCTTACTAAAAGACGTAACTCTCAAGATCAGAAATAAACCCAAATCCCAAGACCATGCATATAAGAGGACAGAGTTAGTCGCAGTGGCTGATAAACCACAGAGCAATTTTACGCTTGAATGGAATCTTCGTAGAAAGGAAACCAAGTCAGATTGTTTGTTTGGTTTTGCTTATTATCCCCATACTTCCCCGCCCCCTTTCATAATATCACATCCACAAACCCCCCGACGTAAATCATTGAAACTCTCTGTTCTGAAATAATATCCTCTGCAGATCAGTAGTAGTGAGTAACAGTGAAACCCAAGAAATATTATAACCCAAAGGATAACTACCGACAGTTAAAACCTCTGTTTTCTATATTCAAGACCAGTCACTCACCACTATGTCTGCTCCAGCCTAGGTTAAGCTTAAAAAAAGTAAAAACATAAAATCAAAGCTTTGTCTTCTGGGATGGTTTGGCTGTCTTCAAAATTCTGAACAAATTGGCCAAGTCAAATGAGACAATGGAGCCAATAAGTTATGGGAATAAACCTAGTAAACTCAAGGAGCCTGGTTAGCATATCACACGAATGAATGAAGCTAAGCATAGCAAACACGAGACAGACGGACAAATAAATCTCTTAAGTAAACACACAATCAGGATTTACATTTTGCACTTTTGTAACAATCTGATACAAAAACCTTGTTTCTGATTATGCTTGTCATCTCTCTGTGTAATCAACGAACCAATCCTTCCAATCTGTGACTAGGGAATACAAAACGGAAGTTATTTATAACACTTGGTATAGAATAGGAAGAAATAAGACAGAAACTGAAGAAAAAACATCATGTAACTCTTTTCCTATTGTCACTCACAAATTATGCGTACGTGGTTTTTATCAATGCCAGCTTCCGATTTACCAGATAAAGAAAACATAAATTTAAGTTAGATTTTATTATTTTTCTCAAAACAAATTAACGCTATGACATGCCAAGCACAAGTAAATAAAATCTGTCAGTATAATTGCTTCAAGAAAGTCAAATTTACTTTCAATTCAAGCCCTACGTTTCATGTTCTAGTCAAAATCAAGGAGGTATTACAGAAAACTAATACCGAGCTACCTACTACGATCTTCCTTTAAGAAAAATAATGCAACTTGCTTTACTTACAAGGCTAAGTAAGGCTAAGAGGATTTTTTGCTAAAACGTGATTGATACCGCTTTAGCCAACATAAAAGATGATAAATGCCATTAAAATGCCTCATCAAAGTATGAAATTGCCTGGTGTAAGTTGAATTGGTTACGTTCAATAGGTAGGGAATAAGCTGAAATTTGAGTTGAATGATTTATTTCATGTTGTGCAATCATTAATAGTGCAAACTATAAGATACCTTAGTAAGGGAGAGAGTGAAGAGGTCAAGGCTTTCATTCCCTTTTATTATCTGGGGAAGACGTTCGATAATAATTTCAAATACTATAATCTTAAATTATCAAGCATTTTATAAATATTTAATCCTTATTTATTCATAGCATCCTTGAATTGGCAAATCTTTAGATTAAAATTCTGTTTCTGACTTAAAAACTAGTAAATAAGTTAAGGCAAGGTGGCTAAAATGAATGTTTTTGCGAAGTTCTGCTTACGTGTAATAAAATACTACATTTGTCTCTCTAAGATTACGCTTGTCCCTTAGTTTACAAGTTTGTATAAAATTATTTACCTTTCGTCCTGATAAATGTTCCCTTTTGTATAGTAAAACTGAAACAAGCGCATGTTCCACAAATTCCTGCTCATATTTTGGTATTCCGTGTTCATTTAAATCTTGTTTTAAAACCCCTGTAAATTATTAGCATTAGGAGGCAACGAAACGAACGAAGTGAGTATTTTAATATTAACAGTAGGGAAATGTAGCGAGTACGCGTTTAGTCTTCACAGACAGCATTAATGATTAAACTAAAGCATGTTAAAACACGTGAAATGCCATTTATATATTCTCTAAAAGGAGGAAAAGCTCTTTAGCTGTTTTTATTATCCAGCTAATTAGCAATTTACACACTTCTTAGCATTTGCATTATTAATGTTGTTCATTAAACGCCGCCGTTTCGCCATCTTTCCTCTGATGTCTGATATCTCATTTTAAAACATTCTCCATGTACTGAGCATCATTTATCTTGTGATTTGAAACCGTCACAACGTTAACTTTGCCGTTCATACAATATTAATGAAGGAACGAATGATGAAAGGGTTTGTATACAGTAGTATGTTATTCAGCAGTGTAGTTCTATAGCATAACTCGTGAAATTTGTTCAATCCGGATCCACCCTTCTTAGCTCTAGCCTTGAGGCTTAATTAAGATGATTCATAAAAATATGCTTCGTTCTAAATTATGCATACTTTAGCCTTGAACGTGTTGTAATGTTAATCGCTCTGCTTGTATCATTGGGATGCGGGTCGGGACATTTAAAATGCGAGTAAATCGCAGTAATAATTTTCGATGGAGTCTTTAAGTTTTAAAATTGAGGAAATTAAAAATGAAATTCACAATTTGTCATTTTAAATACCATTCTTAACACAAGGTAACTACGAATTCAATTTTAACTGTTTGTATAAACGCTTTCCAGTAAGTAAGCTTCTTTTCAAATTTACTAACTTCCCTGGCGTTTGAGTATACTACTGATTACTTTTTACAATAATTAAAGTTAAATTGACCCCAAAACGTTCTATGCGTCACCTATTATCTATTTTAAAGCCTAAATAACAACGTCAAAGTCTCCAGTTAACTGTCATCCCTTTTTAAAACATCAACTACAGTCAGACTATCATTACTCAACCACTGAAGGTGAGATATCAACATATTAAACTGCTATCAAACCGTGACACTTTATTTTTTAACCAACAATCTTTTGAAAGACCTTTGAATTAAGGAAAACTCCTTAAATTACTCAATCAACTGCTACATGCTGCAATTATATTAAGCTAAATTTAGAGAAAACAACGCCCTTTCTTCACCTCATATCTTAGCCTTATTTAATAAATGTTTTATTAGTTAATCTAAGTCTACTATAACGACGATAATCAGACGCCTTGGGTTCGTGATCCGAGTTTTAAGGTAAATCAAAGGAACCTTTTTCAAAGGTGATTAGAGGCCATGAGCTTGAAGATTTTATAGTCCTCCTCAATACATAAGCGAGAATTTGGCTCATACTAATTCATAACTTTCATTTTTTTTATTTTTGACCCTTTTAGCTTTTAACATAAACTCCTTTCTTCCTTTAAATTTACTTCACCTCCTAGAAATAAATCTTAAGTCGATTTCAACATCAGATAAATAAATCATAAATAAGTCACGGAAAACATTTCATAAACTTTACTACCTTAATCATAATCACCGTGTGTTTGATTATTTAATCTTTTGGAAATACTCAAAATATGTAAGTTAAGTGACCATAAAAGTTTATTGATTCGTTAAAAGAATCCTCTGTTGATTAAAGGCTATTAGTAGTGGTTTGCAAAATACTTTTAATATTTCTAAGGTATTAATAGCAACCAATATACTGTGATATTGTTATCGATTGCTTCATTTTTATAACTTGTTACAATGATCACATTATTATGTGAATGCACTTTCACTCTGTCTGTCTGTCTGTCTGGCTGTCCGTTCTCGCGATAACTCTCGAACGCGAACGGTTTGACTTTTTCAACTTCTGTTTTCGGATTTTATTGAGATCAAAGTAGGAAGTAAGTTCGAAGATGGGCGATTTCGACAACACCCCTGAAGGTCAAAGGTCACAGGTCACCAGAAGTTTAAATAGCAACCTCTACCAAGTGGGGTGTCATTTCAAAGCTATTTGCTCGTAGACTTCAAAACGCTACTTTAAATGGTCCTGTGACCTTTCGTTACCGCGCGGCAAGG
>JAQFZX010001631.1:0-26855 GCA_034682405.1 Hydroisotoma schaefferi | reverse complement strand
CCTACATCCTTAACTTTTAAGCAATATTTACTTTAATTATACCACCATAAAAAGTGCGTTGAAGAAAACTTTTGCATTTATTTGCACCAGACCCACAGAATGTGTTCCTAACTTGTAAGGCTGAGTAAACTTGTTGAGAAATGAGTTGTAGAGCCGAACTTCATGTTGGCTAATTTATACTACTTTTCCTACCAACTTTCCCTGTTTTTAACATCCAAGTACTTTTAAATGCATCTTTCTCTCCGACTTCCTTATTATTTGTTACTTCTGCAACTTATGACTTATCTAGTTCCGGTTTAGGATGCTTTCCCTTCCCTGCTTACCCTACAACGTTCTAAAATGCAATTTTATGATAGCGTATAAAAGCCAAGGATGCAAGTAGAAACTACCAAAGGAGCGAGTAGTAAGTTAAGTTGTTACTGTGGAACTGTGGAACTTTCTCTTTATGCAATAATATTTCAAGAAATTCCCTTCCCATGCAGTTTCTTCCTCAAGTGCTTTTTGAGATATTAAATCAGTATAAAGAAGCTGGAAGGAGAGCATATGTTTGTGAAGACTGGTTTACTTGAGTGTATAATATTATGGCAGTTGTTTTTCTGCTCCGTATGTGAAACTTTTATTTTTTTTTATGGATAAATATTAGATATTGCTACTACAAGTAGGCACTTTGGGTGCGTAGGAGAAAGGATGCACTTTCAAAAATGACTTTTTATCCTAAACATCCTTCCTATGAACTTTGCGCGACTGAATGGAACTCCTGGTTGCAGTAGTAGTGAATAAAATAAAATAACATATGCCACTTTCTCCGTATGTAATCCCCTGAAGGCTTTACTCTAGAAATAATACAAAAAATGGAAACAATATGTGGCAAAGAAAATGTTATGGAGAGACCGAATGCATTTAAAAGCCAAGTATTCTATACCTTAAAGTACATGGGTACCTACTTTGGTATCCCACGTTGAGTAGGGGGAACAGCTTTTTCCAAAATTGGAAAGCTGTAACTCAGATAAAGTACCTGGTACAGTAGTGGGTAGTTTGGGCTGGTTGGTAGACTAACAGTGAAATATTTCGGGAATATAATGCTCTTGGAAAAGAATACGAAAACACACACACACGGTGCTTATCGTTGATACAAAAAAGCTCGGACTTTCCTCCACACCGTTCGTTAGTGACACATATAGTACAAACAACCCAGAGGGAACAAGACCTTAGCGAACCCTGCCTGGGTACTATTTTGTGTCAGTGCCCGCTGTTCCCAATTCCCTAGCATTGTATCTGTAGAGTAGGATGTCAAAGGCAGGTCAGAGAAAGGATGTTACAACTTCATAAAATATGCAGGTCCATCAGAAAACTACTGGAAGGGCTGCATAAAAAAGAATAGAATACTACGCAAAGTATTACTTACAAGAGACTACTTTTACTACTACTTCTACTTGGTATAACAATATTAGAGTTAAAAATTACTATCGAACTTTACAATGATAAAGTTAGGTTGTATTTTAGCTCGTTGTTTTGGAATTTTGTACGATTTTAATGAAATTGTATAGTTTCCAAATACAAAATTCAATTAAACATATATTAAGATATCTTAGGGAGAAACAGATGAACCATTTAGCTGGGATAACATTGAAGAGAGATGAAAAAAGTTACCGTATTTCCGGAAATCACTCCCCTCGGGAGTTATTGTTTCAATGGCCTCATTTGCAGGGGGGAGTTATTCCGGGGGGAGTTATACCGGGGGGGTTCTTAATGTTTCAACCCAAAATAACCTCAGATTTTTCAGGTTTTTTCTCTAAAATATTAGTTTCGAAGTAAAAAATCCAAATTTCACAGATAAAATCTACGCATTTATCGTCATTGTTATTCATTAATTGAAATTAACCTATAGTTTATACATCTCAACTTAAGTTCTAATCTATTTGCATCAATTCGAAGTCTTCTAATATATCATCTGAGTTTGTTTCGTGTACATTTCTCTAATACCCGTCCTCACACTCATACTCATCTATAATTTGACTCTCCTCCGGAAGGTTTTCACAACTATTACCATTTTTAAAACAATGAATTAAACTGATACCACAAAACTTGAAAGATTTTACTATTGTTTCATGGGGAATAGCTTTTCAGTTCATTATCTTAAAGATTATTTTCATTTTTATGCATATGAAAAGGTTTTGAGGGAGTTATTTGTCTAGAGGATGAATAGTAGGATTATTGTAGATGGGTAAGAGAATTTTTAGTGGGGGGGGAGTTATTGCTTCGATAGGGTCATTTGCAGGGGGGAGTTATTCCGGGGGGCGCAATTTCGGGGGGGGGGGGGGCGGGAGTAATTTTCGGAAATACGGTAGGTATAATTCGAAAATAATAATTTAATCAGTGAGAAAGATTCCCATTGGATTAAATTCTAAATCTTTTATCCTCTAATTTACTTTATTAAGTCTCCAGTAGATTCGTCGTGGCTTAGCAAATGTAATAATAATAAAATGTAACGTAACTCGTTTCCGTATCTCAATGATAACCATATCCGATTCTTTGATAAAGAAAAGATGAGTTTCCTTCCGGCTGCTGCGTTCCAAGATATTCTCGATTACTTTCCAACTAAATGCATCATACAAACAAGTGACTGTTTCGTGGGTTGTATTGCAGCTGAAATTGTTTTTATTGATCGCATGATAAATTTATTTGTAAGATTCGATTGCATGGTTTTCATAGTATCTGGCCCTATAATCCCTACACATTTTTATGTTTTTATGTAAAATATTTCTAGTTTTGGTCATGTCAAGTGGCTACAGGCAGATCAAATCCAACCCTTTGAGAGTTTAAGTGACCAGAGCACTTTATAATATGAGCTCGGACTAAGCCAAATACTGTAAACATTCCAAGAAAAAGGAATAAATAGAAATCCTCCGAAAATATCCTCGATTCTGATAACACTTTAGGACAGACTGGATCTAAATTGTATCCTATGGATTGTATCCTACCTAAGGAACATTATCCTTGGGTGGGATAAAATAATAGGATTATTTGACATTTATTGGCCGTTTCTCGCCATTTCACCAGATCTCTAAAACATTTCAGTTGTCAACGGACGCTCTTCCTCCCTTTTACTTTTCCATTTCCACTAAAAAGTATCTTTTTAGCTAAAATCGTAGTAGTAGCGGTAGCGGAAGCCCTGTTAAAAGTAATGGTTTGTTACCCAGAAATAAATACCGTTCCTTACAGAATTCGCTTGTAGCGTATGGTTTGATTTAACCCAACTAATAGTCCTAATCCTAATGCAATAAAATGAATGAACGTCAGTCAACCAGCTCACTGGTAGAAATCTGCCGTTTCCTACAAGTAATGTAGCAAGCCAGAACGGAAGTTTCATTTAAAAACCTAGACAGAGGAGTTGAAGGTAATGCCTCCTACTGACATGAGGAAATTCCATCTGCTTTCATTTATCATCCAATAATTGGAGAAAGAAAGGGTGTGTTTTTGTGTCATTTTATGAATTTTAAAGCTCCTCTTTAGTATCCGAGATATGCTGTAGTAATAGTTGTATTTGTAGTCAAAGTAAATGACATATTGTGTGCTTTATATAGAAAGTAAAGTTCGCTCTTGATATTATTTCATTTCACAATAAAGCATTACTTTCAGAGTTTCGGAGTTTGGAAAGTTTTCTGAAATTTTTCCTGCCTGGAAACAGCCGTAGTAAGTAGAAGTAGCGGAATTGTAATAAAAGTAGATCGACTGGGTAGGACGTTGCCCATTTCCTGATGTCATTTCTGGAAAAGTGTGGATGTCACACCAGATGATGGCATGTAACACATTTACACCCGAAAATATGGAAAATACCAAACAACGCGAGGCAGATCTGGTAAGCCTGACTAGACGGGATTAGGAGATTTTTAAGAGTTTTTACTACGGGTGATGGAGATTGGATACATCGTAGCATACTTACTATCTCTTTCCATACTGCACAATTAATTTTAGATTGTCTTCGAAATAAACTACTTACATTTATTAGTATTTCAATTTAAAAACAGGCTTCTTTCAACTTTATGGTATCAATCACAGTACACAGTAAGCAGATTTGGTGTTAAAAATAAAGGGTTCCAGTCATAAAAAAGTTATCTACTGTGATAGTGATCTAGTGCCATGTATGCCAATTGTACTGTACTTTATCTTTAACCCGTTGAAAATGCTGCAATTGACTGAGTTGCATTTCTTTGCGTATTGATGATATGATTTATGTAAAGAGGCAGTAAAAAGAGGGCGGGTGTGGTCGGGTAAAGAGTTCGTTCGTAGTATCTACAGGATACATAGTATCTAATAAAAGTGCATGGTGTGAAGTGACAGATGTATTGAGATGAAACGGCGTTAAATTGGGCATGAATTGGGCTTTGAGTGGCAGATATTGATCTTCGAAAAGAGTTATTGGTTTTTTACGTCCTTTCTTATAAAAGATTGTTTTTTGAAGTGCGGATTTGTTTCATTTGGGTGAGATTAAAATACAATTGTAAGTTGCATATTATCGATAGTGTTAAGGTTAATTAGTTGAATTTGGCAAAGGTTGAAAATTGGCATTGGAAAAAAGCTAGTTTTAGTTTTTGTGAGATTTATTTATTAAGCAGTGTGTCACAGATTACTTCATTTTCACAAATTGCTGCAATTCCTTTAGTTCAAAGGATTACTATTTCTCACCTGAATCTGTGATTGTTACTAATACTTTTTAACTTAAAATATTTGTACAGGTGAACGCTAAGCGAACTATCATCATAAACTCCAAATTCCAGAGAAAGTTAGAAGTTGTGTACAAAATAAGTAGCTTTACTATACTAAGGCAAGCTTAAACTTTCACTGTGGACTCGAACTTTCATTAGAACTTGTGTTAATGCTTCTAAAACCACATCTTGTTCGTAGGATTTTCACTTCAACTAGTTTAAATAAATCAGTACATTTAAACGTCTCTTGGCTTGGCTTATGCAACTAACTGATAGTAAAAAAAAATCTATTTTAGTCTTCTGAATGACTTATTTTAAGCCTTCCTCTAGTGTATTTTGTGTAGCAGGATTCACTTGTCTTTCTATGTTGTACGTGAAGTATCTGAAGGATGCTCATAATTTCACGCCAGGAGAGTTTTAAACTGTCCCCTTGCTGTGTTCAAGGCCTTTGAATTGAATCCGGCTTAAATCATTCCATGCATCAGTTGGTAAATAAGGATGAGTTGAATCAATTGGTTTGAAATTTTAGAGATGTAAAAAGCGAGAGAATGGATTTTCAATTTGAATGTAGTCGAACATGCATGGTTACATGTTCAAGTACCATTTGACTGGAACTGCAGCATAAGGATGGATGGGAATTTGGAAGAAATCGTAGGGAAATAGCAAGCTATGAAGGATGATGGTCATAATAGGTCCATTATTTGAGAAAGGGCGAGGGCTCGTTTGTACTAATACTATTTGTACTTTTACTATTGCTACTACTACTGCAACTACTACTATTACTATTATACTCGTACAATATGTGCACTTTTGATTGCACTTTGCCTCTGTTTGATGAGGGCTACTCACCCACCACCATTATCATATTGTTCCATAGGAGGGCATCGTCCTCAACTCTTTATGAATGGGGATGATAATCCTGCGTTTAAAAGGGTTGAATCCGTTAAATGCTAGTATTATTTTATGTGCTCTACAACAGATTTTGAATAGCTTTCATGCAGGCAGGTTCTGAAAGCCTGAATTGATAATCACCCGCCTGCTCTTAGGGTTTGGCTGAATTACTTTTTGTATTATTGCTTTTGTGTGAGTGACAGTTCCACACACATTCGAATCGGGAGGAATTTACAGCCTGAAATTTGAAATTAATGAAGAACGGAAGGTCGCTTACTTGCTTGATAGCTAATTCATGATCTGCAGCTCTTGGTGAAGGGATCACTTTTTTCATTGTCAGTGTCTATTTAGATTTCCTATCGTTATCAGGATCAGAAATCAAAGTCGTTGAATGTACCGAGCACAATATGCTGTAATATTGTAGTTTCGGAGATTATGAGGATCGGTTTAATTTCTCATACGATCAAACACAAACGGAATTAAATTTCAGGCAAACAGGCTAAATTAAAAATATTAAAGCCCAACTCTGTACAATAGGCAGTGTAAAGTAAAAGTCTGCACTTGAGCTGTGGGTTGTACCTCCCTGCCAGAATTGAAATATGATCTGATCTGTGCCCGTGCCCTTTTCCCTGCCGACTTTTTCCTTTCTTTAAAATTAAAGTTCAAGCTATTAACAGGGAAGAAAGGGGGATTGGGATGGATTTTTTATGGAAATATCAAGTTTAAACTTTTAAAGAGGACATTATTAAAGAGTTTATTTAAGACTCGATCTTGGAATATCGAAGAAAGTTTTCATTAACGTTGTCTTGATCTTATTGTTATAAATCGGAAGACAAGTTGTCGTTTCTTACACACTTAGCTTTTATTTTTATAAGACAGTTTGAAGTGTGCAAAGACCATAACAAAACCGATAATGGGCCTCTCCAGTTTTTCAGAACCCTCGAAAGAAGAACAACTCTCCCCTTTATCTTGACTCTTTACTCTGTTTCATTGCATCTTTCTAATCGAATTGAGTCTCTTTATCTCATTAAAGTTACATAGACTGACTGATTGTGATTGTGAGAGTTGGAGAAGAAGGGGTTTATGAGAGTTTACAGCCGACTGTAGGGTTCTAGTTAGGAGCTAACTGGAGCGAAGGGTTTGGTGTTTCGTCTTGGTCATTGTCATCGTTAAATTGGAAATTGGCCTCTGTTTTCGGGAGTGTTAGAGATAACAAGTCTTTGTTCTTGGATTCCTTGCTTTAAAAAGTCTATGTGGGTTTAATGCTTAATTTTAGCTACGATAAAAACTGTAAAACTCGTTTTCAAATAAGAATCTGCTGTTAGCCAATTTACTTATTGTAAAAAATATGAAGCTACAAAAATATTGTACAAAATAGCCGGAAGTATTTTTTTCAAAACGTAAAATCCGAATAATAGAGTACCAAAAACTAGTTCTGTTTATTGCATGCACTTGTAGGTCAATATATATAAAAAAAACCCAACTGGTCAGCGATTAAATTCAAACCTTAATTGACTGAGCTTGGATGGCTGCTTGGAGGAGGTTTTTAATCTTGAGACAAAATATAGGACTTCTCCACTCCCCCTCTGCTTTCCAGCTCTTGCTTTTACCTTCTCCTATGCATAACATCTATCTGTATATACCTGCATCTTTATAACTATCGCTGCTGGTGTAGACTTATTTAATCAACTGCTTCAAAGTTGAAACTCTCCTCTGAACGTTGTTTATTCTTGCGGGGTTCCCCTTGATTTAGCATTGTTCTTCTCTCCTCAATATTAACGTAGAGACCCTTGAATAGTTGTCTAGTTGGTTAGTTCGGTACAGACTGTCACAGTCACTGTGCTTTTTAGTAGATTTGAGCGAATGAGTCATACTTTTCTGGTCGGTTTGGTTAGTGCTAAGCTTGGTAAGCATATTTAAATTACGTGTAAATATTTTAACATGAGCCGTCAAGGGGCTTGTCATTCATTGTCATGTCATCTTGGATGAAGATGAAATGAAGATATCTGCTACTAACTACGACAAGAAATAAATAGGATGACACTGCAGCAGAGTTAGGGACGGTGTTCATGATTTTAAATTTATTTTTTTACTTTTAAAGGAAAGTGAAAGTGAAAAAAATCGGTTTCGGTTGTCACGTTTCGTAGAATCAGTTGGAGACGGAAAGAAGAGAGGGTTGGTTTGGTCGTGAGGTTGAAGAAGAGCTCAATATTCTTTCTTATTCTAATCTCTATTTATTTAAAAGGGTTTAAACTTGTTAGTTCTTTAGTAAGAGGATCAGTAAGGAGGGTGGGTGGGTTTTTTAAGTAAGTAAGGGGATTAGGGATGAAAAGTTTTCTTTTGGAAGATCAGTTGGAGAGCACTCTATTATTTTTGTAGTTGTCTAGTATATTATAAGAAATCGCAGAACTGTATCGAATACGCCTAACCATGTTCATTTTTGTTAGTATTATATTGCCGTAAATCTGTGGATGTAGGACACATTTTAGAGAAGAGAAAGTTCATAAGTGTTTAATTTCGGATGGGGACACGAAAAAATGTTTCTTTGAATAATTGTTTCCCATGTTTCGAAATATTTACTATACGTAAATCTCGTTTTATAAATCTCCGTGAAAGTTGGCTAGGATCCGTATACAGACGGACAGCAGAGGGAAAGGACATTCGCATAAAGAAATTTCAAGCAACCTCTTAATAAATGGATTTAGAAATGCATATTACATCAGATTTAACATTGTATTTTATTATCTATATCCATTTCTGTACACAAGTGTCTTTAGGATCAGAGTAAGCCTCGTACACATGAGGATAAACTACTAATGGAACGTCCAAATCACTCTCAAGGTCCTCATCAATGATACACATGTCTATCTGGGGACGTGTTGTTAGAGCCTCTTCAACCCTTTGTCTTAATGGGGTGGTCCAGTTTAGGAATTTATCCACGTATATCTTAAACCTTAGACCGGCTATAGTGGGAGGGTCTTTTATTCTAGGGTTTCCTGTACAACAACTTTCGTACCTGTAAATTAAGGATTTTTGAATAAAGTTTAGCGAACTTTCCTAACGGAAAAGCACAAAAGGTCAGATGGACTTTACCCCCCTAATCTTTGGATGGCTAGGGTCAATAGGAGTTCGTGTACGGAACTGAGGCTGCCTGCCCCTAGAGTAGTAGTATACTAAAAAAATTGTGATATTAGTCGACTTTATACGGTGTAATGCATGTGAAATTTTGCAGTTGTTGGTGCATTGTTTGCATGTGCCTTTCAATAATAGCTCGGGTTATCAACCTAGGGCCTGGACCTTTTCCTCTAACTCGGTCCTTGCTATCGTGAATAATACAATTAAACAGCAGTTTAATGTACAAAAAAATGAATTTAATGAATACTCAAAGTTAATATTAAAATAGTTTCGTCAAATTAAATTCAGTCAATCAAATCTCAGTCAAATTACAAATAAAATAATAATAAAGTTAGTTAGTTTTTATTTAGCATTCTAGTCTTAAAACTATTTTAAGTTCATTTCTGTAATACAAGTTCATAATCAAATAATAATATCACAATCGCATTTCCACCACTGTCTGTAATGCATGCCATAGTTTTTTTAAGATTAAATTATTACAACTAGAAAGATACTGCATGCTTTGATTAATTGAGTTATTAATTATCGGATTTAAAGACTGTTCCCAGCGGCCAAATATAGGGAACGGTTTGCAGAGCAAACCACAACTACGACTACGATGTTTTTTATTACAAAAATTGAAACATTAGATTGGTACATTGCGTTTCGAATAAATCCCCTGCTTCGCTTTTGCAGAAGGGTACATAAGAATACATTAACCATACGAACTTTCTTTATTATGGTACGATGACTTGCATCTGAATTATGATGCATAAAAAATAAAAACCACACGCACATATTTTACGCTCAATTTTGATAAAGAGGACGACCAGCGCTGGATGGATATGTTGTGTATAGTTATGAGTCGCTCTAGGTGAATTGAATAGGGTGCGTGATACTGACACTGAAACTGGCTAGAGGAGGCTTAGCTTTGTGTCCGCGTTGACAACCTGACTTGAATCATTATAAACCCACAGACCGGGTAGAATAATACAGCTTAACAATAGTTGGGCATGGAAATCCTCTCACATAATAATAAAACGTATCCACAGCCCACAGCAAAGCAAAGCCCGACACGGCTGATCTTCATGTAAGTCTCCATCAGGAGAAAGACGGATACAAGACAATGACACACTTGTGATTGTGACATGAATGACATAACGAATGGGATAAGTCACGTCCTCACTTTATTATTCCTCGTTTGATTGGGAATAACAGCTTTTACTAATAGGGCTGAATTAGAATTTGCAGCGTACCGTACATTCCCCGATTAGTATCCCATGCTCTAATTGTAATTCGTTCGAATAGTGGCTGATTAATTTAAAGGGAACAATGACAACGAAGTGAATCATCAGAATGCGATTAAAAGCCCGGCTACTAACTGGAGGCATGCGGTTGACAGTACATAACATCAGCTACTACTTTCCTCCCTTTGGGGTAGGGTTGCCCAGTTTTATCAATTCATTAGTCACTAAACCAGCGTATAACTTCTTGTTGGCCGAGAGCAAATGAGATGAGATGATAATAATGTTGGAAATCCTGGTTAAAACCTACCGAGTTTACCGCAGATTTTATGGTTTTAGGCTGGATAGGATAGTTTTGGAACTTGCCCTTACCAGTTAACGTCCATGGTATTACTTGGACTAAATACATATTTAAGAAGTATTTGTACAACTAGAATGTAATATGTAACTGTCAACCTGCTGCTAGTGTTTCTGTGGTTTTGGATTGGATTATTCTATATTTATTAGCAAAGAACTAACTAAAGTTAGACTAAAGCTGGTGAAATGCTTAGCTTTGTTTAAATTGTAGCAGGTACTCTTGCTACAAACAAACCTTTTGTATATTGCAGGAGAAAGGATTTAAAATCGGAAATTTGATATTAGGACCACAATTACGAGGATTTTGTATCATTAGATAAAGAATTTGAAGTTATGGCTATAAAAGTAAACGGCTCGCTTGGGAAATGTCAATTTAGTGACGGGGAAATGTTACTTGGATGGATTTAATGTAAAAGTGTTGAGCTTTTTACTACTACTGACTACTACTACTACTCTGCTACATTTTATTTTTACATTATTGTATCAAACTGCCAGTTTCATTATTACTACCATTATTACTTCTACGATTTAGATTGGGTGGAGGGCGTGGTCCAAATGGATTTATGAAAGAAAGGGTAAAATACAGAATGAATGGAGGAACTACTACACTATTTTGTATTATATAGTTATGACGGTATAAGTGACTCCAATCACTTTAATGAGACATCTGCTACGCTTTTTAAAAAGTGGAGATGAAAAATTCACTGTTTCGTTACCATTTGCAGATAATATTGAACGAAGGGCTGACTACTGGATAGATTTGTATTCTTATTCGTACTAAATACGTATATTATGCATGTAGATATGGGATGGGATAGGAAAATGGAAAGAAAATGATGGAATATTTTATAATTAAAGTTCTTGAATATTTAAACTAGAAAACAAATTCAGTAGTAGTCTATAGTTTTGGAAAAAAACCAAGTTTTCATCTGTCCTTACGCTAGAATTAAAAGAATACTACATATAAATAACTACTGCATGCTAAACTGCTCAGACATTTTTCATTAATCTTTCTATGTAAAAAATGACCGGTTTACGGATTGAAATTGATCTAACGCTAATTATGATATTTTGCAACTTTAGCAACTCCTGTAACACTGTATTAGCTAATTTAGTAGTTGGATATTGTTATTTAAGAGTAAGGAGTTGTATGAGTAAGAATAGGGTAGAGTAATTGTAATCTCAACCCAAAAACTTTCTCTTGGTCTCCCTCTCTGTTGGTGAGGTTGAGATGGAGAAAGCAAAACACCCGGAATAGTTTTGCCGGTTTTAGTCATCTCTTTCTGCATCAGATGGAGAATCTTTACCCAGTTGGGAATTATGTTCCAGTTTCACTGAAATCAGCGTCATTTCTCGGGAATAGACCGCACGCGTTAATTAAGCCGCATGCTATCCATTACATGCTTAACCGGTTTCTCTCCTATGTTACACATGCTTGAAAGCATAATTTTTTTCATACTTATGCCGCGGTCTATTGTCGAGGAATTAAATACGGTAATGTGTTTATTTAGAAAGAAAAACTTGGATATTCTTATGAAATGGGTAGTTTACCAGGCTTGAGGATAGGATAAGTAAGGTTGTCAAAATTAAAATATTTTTACTGCTGAACAACTGATTTTTGGACGCATTATTATCTTTACCTCAATTGCCAAGGGCAAGGGCAGGTATTTGCTGAAATTGAATGCAAAAATTATGCATTTCAATTTTTTAAAAGTTATTAATTCCTAATGTCTCGTTTTGTAAAGCTTTAAATTTATTTGAGTTTTAAATAGGTAAATTAAACCGGAAGAGAAAAAGTTCCTTTCCATCCTTTTTATCACGTCTTGTTAATCCCTCTTCCGCTTCGATAAACGCACACTCTTCTTTTTCATTTTCTAAAGTTAACGAAAAAGAAGCAGTTGCGCTTTTATTGTTAATGGATCTCCATTTTACGAACTTGAGGCAAGTCTTTGAATTTGTTTCTTGACAATTTCTTGATTATCCTCCCTACCGTACCGTACCGTTGTAAAATGGTTTGACGATGAATGATTGGAAAGAGATGGAGTGAAATTTGAAAACTCTATTTGATCAAGTAACGATTTGATGTAGGAAGTGCTTTCTTTGCATCCACGCTTTCACTTTTTTTATCCAGTACAAAGAAATCAGGCTGTTGTACAGAGTTTGATTGAACGAAGTACTTAATGGGAAGTGAAGCTTTCAAGGTGTAATTTAGTTTCTTGATTTATTTAACACCGTCTCTCGCTCAGCTCAACTACGAAAAGAACATATCTACTTTACTCATCCTATTAATGCATTTGCCTCATGTCACGTTAGTGGATTTATAATACAACTTAGTGAAATAACTTTCAACACTAAAAAACTATTTGCTCATCGAAATTTTCGAATTTTTATTTTTATTTTCGACTCTAAATGACAAGATGTAAATTCATGTGAAATTATAAACCTCGGAGTTTCTTGATAAGCCTTTCTCGACTTTCCCCAAGGTACGGTAATATGGGCACCGGCCGGTACCATAGCTCTGGTATGTATGCGGTGGTTTGGTTGGCTTCATTATAAAAGCCTATTTTTAACAAAACTACTTAAAAATGCAGTATGGTGCCTATTATTATTTTTATCACCCTACCCAGTCGGATTAATTCCACTCAGATCGTTTTCGATCGTCCTTCCCTATCCGAGAAAAGTATAAAAGAAATCGCTCCCCAACCAACTAAAATTTAACAAACACATAACTATTCTATCTAGGTATACATGAGCATCATTATTAATACGTTCCACACTATACTTATTTGCTGCTTTATTACAAAGCTCTGTATTATTATTACCCAATCGGTTTAGAAAATGAACCCAGAATTGCAAGGCGACTCTGTAATTGACAGTTGCATACGTTCGAGCTCTCATTATCAACGGTTTTATTAAATCCTCACAGGGAAATTGTACAAGAACTATTATTATTGAAATCAGAATTGAAATCAATTATCATTAGGTTGACTACAAGTACAACTGTTCCTGCTGGGGGACATCCACTACTATAAATATTATAACGTACATCAAACAATTGCAGTGACAGTCAGTAGGAAGTACAATCCTCTGGATAATAATACATTTATTACAGCTAACAAGCCATTACTACTGTCACTGTGGATTTTTATTACACTAGCTCTGCTCTTTTCCCTGCTGCTAAGCATACATTATAATTAGGTAAAGGCTAATTATCAAGCCATGGATTTACCATATGCTACCTATATTTACAAAAACCCTCTTTATACGTCTGCTAGATCGTACATTTTAAAAACAGCTTCACAATGATCAATAACCCTCCTAGCACTTGCGACAAATACTTTAAATTCACTATCAATCTTAGTAATCTCTTCGCTGCCACTCCCACTGCAGCACCGTCCAGGGCAGATCCTTCCGTATAAAGTTTTCTTATTTGGGATGAAGTAAATAGAGAACATGGCTCCCTTCTGGGTAAACCATGATTGGTACTTTGAGTATGATTTGTAATATGCAGTCTTGCAGGCTGCATGTGTAGACCCATTATCGTCCAAGGGGATGACCCCTTCTATAAACATCGTGAAGAAAATAAGAATAGCATGGATCCGGCGGAAAGCTCGGGTTCCACAGGTTCCAGGGTTCGCCTCGATTATTCCTTTGACTTTTTCGTGTTTAATCATCCTCTCCAGGGTCTCGTAGTAGTCTAGAAGTTCATTATAAAGTCGGGTTTCAAGCGTATCTACCCTCTCTACGAGATCTACTTGAAGGAAGTGGAACATGGATCCTAGGGATGTGAAGAAGGCTTTTATTTGCTCGAATATCTGTAGATAAGTCTCCAACTCTAGTTCAGCCTCTCCTTGCGCTGGTAGCTGGAGGGTGGTTTCTGTTGCTTCATTTAGGTTATCTGGATCAAAATGCACCACGGTGTTGAGATTTTTTCTTCTTAGTTTTGGTAAGTGGGAAGGTTTCTTTGTGGGGCGGGTTCGGCCCATGGCATCGTCAAATTTTGAGGAAACGTAGTGTTCGGAAACTCCGAAGGGGTTTATTGGGGCTGCTAGTGGCAGACTGGGGAGAAAATATAAAGTCTAGAATTAATTCTATGAATACAAATTATTTATATAATACTCATAAAAATTGAAACATACGTTTCAAGTCTATGAAGTAAGACCTCATCTTTAGGAAAAAATCGGTCGACCGTTTCTTGAGTAATAGGACTTCTAAGAAAAACGGCATCAAGAGGCTGGCCAAATATTTCCAAAAAATGAACACTCCTCCACCCATTCATCCAACACCCACACCATCCCAACTTTTGCATTCCATCCCCCTTCATATTTTCTCTGGGGAAGTCAAGCTTTTGAAACTTTTCGGGTTTTATCCACCTCTTGACCGTGTCATTGTAACAGGGGTCCATAAGCCTCACGATCCAGTTTAACTGATCCGTCAACTCTTGAGCTATTCCTTGGAGTAGAGCCATATCCTCGAAAAGCGTCTTGGTCATATCTCCAATATGTTCTGCAGCCTCCTTGTTCTTTCTCATGGAATGGATTTCTGCTATGGCAAATCTCAAGCACTTTATTTCATCAAAGTCGAACGTGAGGTGCATATTTGTTTGAATGAAGTTGTGTGTTTCTTCGAGCATAGCTCGGACATGGTCTATTGCATGGGTTAGGAGGGCCACTTGTAGTTCCACGTTTAGCTCTGAGTAAGGAGTCCAACGGGTGGAATAGTCTGAGCGGATTTCAAAATTATCTGACGGCCATTCTTTGTCTGTTTTTATCCATTGGAAGTGGAAGGAATCGGTGTGGAGATTGGATTGGGACGGATGGGGGTCGAAGATCCAGTCGCTGGCGAAGGGACGGTCTTCCTTCGTGTCTACCAGAAGGGTTGGTCTTATCTGGGGAAAAGTAGGGCATTATTAAGGTATTTGTTAGCTTTATATCTGTATGATGGAGGATAATTAAAGCTTACTTTGAGTACCTCCTCAGTATATTTTAAATAGCTATCAAACCTAGCTGCCCAGAGGCTACTCTGCGTTTTTAAAACTTTAGCCTCCTTCTTGACAAGTCCGTGAAGAGCTTTGAGATCTGCGTTAAATATTCCAAATTCTTCAGCAGTAACTGAGGCCTTTTCAGCCAATTTACTCATCTCTTGATGAAGGCTGAACAGTAAGGGTCCAATTAAGCTTGGATCCGTTCCTGTAGGATCCAAATTATATAGTCCCTTGTAGATTATCCAAATCCATCCTTTGATGTGACCACAAACATAATTATTAGAGGGGAATGAAGGCGTAGGATAAGATAGAAAGCGGGCTGCAGCTCTTATAGCGTGATAAGCAAACTCTACAGATTTCGTCATATCTTCCACAAGTTCTAGGGTCTTTTTAATAACAATTTTCATTTCGGGTGGGCCTAAAATCACTCTGGCGGAATGGTGAGCATTTGTCACGGGGGATTGGATTGATTGACCTATTGACATGACAATTGCGGGTTGGTAGGGCTTCTTCCGTTTAAGAAGCATCTCTCCGGATTGGTTGAGATCGGTTTCTAGGTCATCTTCGGGAATACCCTCTAGAGGGTTGAATTCTTTACTTAAGGCTGCTTCGGAGCCTTCATCTGACCTGGGTTGGACTACGGATTCTATAATTCTTCTTTGGGCAGGGGGGTTGTTTTTATTGAGACGGGCTAGGAACCTCGGTTCATTGTCGGAGTATTCCCAAATACTACCTTGAACACAGAAAGGGATTTCTCGTTGTTTGTTATATATTTTAATCAAGATTTATCTGCCAAGTCATAATTTCTCAAGAGAGCAGGCGTTTAGTTTGTCTCTATTCTGACTTTTTGTTTATTTTACCTTTAATTTGTAAAAGTCGTCCGATCAACCTCTGCTGGTCGGGATCATTTGGATCGATGATTGAAGGTTTCATATTCCTAATGGCTATTCTGCTAATACTTTCCATGGGGTTTCTTCCTTTGCCAATAGAATCTGGCTCAGGGTCAGGGTCTGGTTCCAGTGTGGCCATCATGGTTTACTTAACCAAGCTACTATGCAACTGAACTTTAAGTTATTGTAATTTTGGGAAAGACTGCGATTAAAACATCGTCGAAGAATTGTGCGGAGAATACTATACTACCAGTGTAGAAACATATATTTTGCTTTTTCCTGTGCACAAAAATAATGTGAAGAAGGACTTTCTTTTACATGAAAATATTGCTTATTGTCATAGAAACTACGGTTACAGAAATCGATTACTCAAGTTATTATTAGCAAGAATACACGCTCTCGGTGAGCATCTTAATCCAAAGAGGTCGTGAAACGTGGACCTTTTTCTCCACATCTCTCACTTTCGAAAATAGAATCAAAATTGATTTATCAAACTTTATTTTTTGTTGCTTCTTACACGTACTCAAGTATCTCCGTAGGTCGCAAGAAGGTGTTAATTAATTGTATGGTTGGAGACCCTTACGGGATACGATGAACACGGATCAAATGCCCTTCCAAATTTCTTAAACAGGCTAAACGTTTCCAGCAGAAATAGCACTGACTAATATTCTTCCTCTCATGGATAGCTTTAACATGATGAAGCATACTGGAACTACGAAAAAAAATTCGAGAACAAAATTTGCACTGGAATTTCCATTCAGTTTGGCTGGTATGCTTACTGAGCTTGTGCATCTTTAGCTCTGAATTCCTCACGAATTTCTCTGGACATTGTTCACAAGAATGATAGCGTTCTCCAGTGTGTTTGGCTATATGATATTGTAATCCAAATTTTTTGGTGAATGTTGCATAACACAACTTGCATTCAAATGTGAAGGATTTTACCTTCTTCTTGGGAGCATGAACAAGGGATTCATGTTGTTTCAGATTACCTTTCTGGGTAAAGGACTTTCCGCATAACAAACACTTACTAGGTTTCTCATTCGTATGTTGAAATGTATGGTTAAACAATTGCATCGTTGTACGAAATAATTTGAAACAAAAGTAACACTTGAAATTTCTTTCCTTGTTATGTATTTTCATATGTATCATCAATTCACAACTTCTTTTGCATCTGTATTGACAAATTGTGCACTTGAAGGGTCTTATTTCACTGTGTGTAAGGAGGTGGCCCTTTAATGCATCTTTGCTGGAAAAGGGACGTTCACAAATTGAACACAAAACATTTTTCTCTCCATGAACTTGCCTAAAATGTTGATTGAGGGAGGATTTCGTCTTGAAAGTTTTGCGGCAAATGGAGCATTGGTGATTTTGTGGTGCGGAATGCTTCTTCATGTGAATCTTTAGAGATGACTGTCTTAATCCATCAAAATGGCACTGATCACAGGAAAATGAACCTTCCAGTGTATGAAACTTCAAAATGTGTATTTTCCATTCACGAGGTTTATTAAAACTGGATTTTTCACAAACATTACACGATAGGCCGTTCTCTTGTTTATGAAAGCTTTGCATGTGTTGGAAAAGATCTTCCGTTCTAAATCGTTTATCGGGACAAAATGAACACGTGAAAGTATTCCTGGTTTCAGCTAAGTGTGTCTTTTCATGAATAATTAAACTCTGCTTGTTATAATATCCCTTTTGACAGACAGGACAGAAATATCTTTGAATTTTCTCATGATCACGGTTAATGTGTTCAATGTATTCAAATCTAAATTTATATGTTTTATTGCACTTAAGACAAGAGTAAGTTTTGCCTTTCTTGTGAAATATAACACGATGTGTATGTAATTCAGTAGACGAAGGAAACTGATGAGAGCATGATTCGCAATTGTAGGCACGCTCAAGCGTATGCACCCTTGCCAAATGCGCTTTAAGATTAATTGGACTTACTAATACTTTTTTACAAAAGTAACAAGGGTAAGTTCTTTTTTTCATGTGAACTTTAACACGATGTGAATGTAATTCAGTGGCTGAAGGAAACTGACGAGAACACGATTGACAATTGTACGGACGCTCAAATGTATGAACTCTTCCCAAGTGTCCTCGGAGATTATATGCACTTCGTAATACTTTTCTACAAAAATAACAAGTTCTACTGGCCATTTTAGAAGGAATATATTGCTTCATTGTTGATGCTGATTGGGAAAGTTGGTAAAAAGATATCTAAGTAATACACTGCAAAGTCAGCAAAGTAACTTGAATTAATTTTCCACGCTATTTATTTGTCACAAAATCCCACTAAATAATAAGTTGAGCCCAGGTTCTGTGCTACTTGCTGTCCCTTCCACCAACAAATCAATGGGAACCCAACAAATTGGTACTCCACAATATACGGATTTTAGTGCCAAGAAGGCAGATTAACTCAAACGATGCTATTTAGACCCAACAGCAAGCATAGCGAGTACCTTACTTTTACCTTGTTATGATCTTTTAGGACTGCAGTGTTGGATTTTTCTGGTTAAAATCAATCCGCCCATTCCTCTACTTACCTGTGAGTAATATTAAGATTCTTGGGTGAACCTATATGCACAGGGCTACCTGATTTTGCTGCAGATATGAATGGTAAAGTCGTTACGTTCAACACCTTTCTTATATGCCTAGATCAAATGACATTTTAGATATGCTGAGGATCAAGTACTACTAGCCGTTTTAAATAATACATGGAATAAGGTTACTGTCATTCTTCTCTATTCATTTATTTATTATCGCTGAAATATGTTTCCTTGAACCGAACCTCGATTCTGGACTATCTTTTTCAGTTATGGAACGTTAATTTTCTTAATTTTATGGGGAGATAAATTGTAATGCACACAAGCATCAAAAGGTTTCCATAAATCTAACGATAGATCGAATTTATCGTTTAATCCATATTATGAACAGGATTTCAGCAGTATGAAATAGTTTTATAGGTTTTTATAACCAACAAAATAAAATGCTATTAACGGTGTAAAATGATTGGTATACAGTAAATTTAAGAATTCTAAACTAACATGCAATTATTCATAGTTCTTAACATATACCGTAATTATTGAATAATATCAATCTTGTGGAAATACAAATTATTGTGATAAAATAATCTAGCCGAAGCAACAACAGGTCTTTTCTTACAGAATTTGTAATCATCATGCCGTAGGTAGGTGTACAGAGGTTTCGAAACTTTTCGCCAGTATTGGATAGTGAGGGAGAAGGCTGTAAATATAATAAAAGAATTACGCAAATAAACTTGTAACAAAAACCATAACCATTCGTTTTACAAGTAGATTATCAAGCTTTGTTTTATGTAGCTTTTTACCCGTACTCAAGTGTAAAGGTATCTGTACATCGCACGGAAATGTTAAACTATTTGTATGTTCCATTCTCTGAGGAAGCTAAGGTATCCGATGAACACGGATCAAATGGTCTTCCAAATTTCTCCTACAAGCTAAACGTTTTCTGCAGAAATAGCACTGACTAATATTCTTTCTCTCATGGCTAATTTCCATGTGTTGTTTTAAACCAGATTTACTAACAAACTTTCGAGAGCAAAGCTTGCACTTGAATTTCCATTCAGTTTGGCTGGTATGCTTACTCAGTTTGTGCATCTTTAGGCCTTCATTCGTCACGAATTGCTCTGGACATTGTTCACATGAATAGTAGCGTTCTCCAGTGTGTTTGGCTATATGCACTTGTAGTCCGTGTTTTGTGGTTAATGTTGCATAACACAATTTGCATTCGAAGAATTTAACCTTCTTGGGAGCATGAACAAGGGATTTGTGTTGCATCAGATTGCACTTTTCTGTAAAGGACTTTCCGCATATCAAGCATTTGCAAGGTTTCTCATTTGTATGTTGAAAAGTATGAGTAAATAATTGTTTCGATTTCCAAAATGATTTAAAACAAAAGTAACATTTGTAAATGTTTTCCTTGGTGTGGGTTATCATATGTGTCTTTAGTTCACAATTTGTTTTGCTTCTGTATGGACAAATTGTGCATTCATAGGGTTTTATTAAACTGTGACTACGAAGGTGGCTCTTTACTTCAGCTTTGGAGTGGAAGGGACGTTCACATATTGAACACAAAACATTTTTCTCAGCATGATTTTGTCTAAAATGTTGAGTGAGGGAGGATTTCGTCTTGAAAGTTGTGTGGCAAACGGAGCATTGGTGATTTTGTGGTCTGGAATGCTTCTTCATGTGAATCTTTAGAGATGACTGGGTTAGTCCATCAAAATGGCACTGATAACAGGAAAATGAACCTTCCAGTGTATGAAACTTTAAAATGTGTATTTTCCATTCACGAGGTTTATTAAAACTGGATTTTTCACAAACATTACACGATAGGCCGTTCTCATGTTTATGAAAGCTTTGCATGTGTTGGAAAAGATCTTCCGTTCTAAATCGTTTATCGGGACAAAATGAACAAGTGAAAGTATTCTTGTTTTCAGTTAAGTGTGTCTTTTCATGAATAATTAAACTCTTCTTGTAGTAATACCCGTTTTGACAGACAGGACAGAAATATCTTTGAATTTTCTCATGAACACGGTTAATGTGTTCAATGTATTCAAATCTAAATTTATATGTTTTATTGCACTTAATACAAAAGTAAGTTTTGCCTTTCTTGTGAAATACAACACGATGTGTATGTAATTCAGTAGACGAAGGAAACTGATGAGAGCATGATTCGCAATTGTAGGCACGCTCAAGCGTATGCACCCTTGCAAAGTGCGCTTTAAGATTCATTGCACTTCCTAATAATTTTTTACAAAAGTAGCAAGGGTGAGTTCTTTTTTTCGTGTGAACTTTAATCCGATGTGTGTGTACTTCAGCGGGTGAAGGAAACTGATTAGAACAAGATTTACAATTGTACGGACGCTCAAGCGTGTGCATTCGTAATAAGTGAAATTTAAGAAGACGTGCACTTCCTAATACTTTTTTACAAAAGTAGCAAGGGGAATTTTCCATTTTCATTTTAAAATAGTATTTGGGGAAAAGGAAAGTGTGTATTTTTCAGTATTATAACTTAGTAGTATTAGTTACTTTTTACATTGACTGTCGTCAAAATGGGACCCATTTAATATTTTTAGTGACAAACTTAGGACAAGGGTGAGTTCTTTTTTTCATGTGACACGATATGAATGTGATTCAGTGGCTGAAGGAAACTGACGAGAACAGGATTCACAATTGTACGGACGCTCAAATGTATGAACTCTTCCCAAGTGTCCTCGGAGATTATATGCACTTCGTAATACTTTTTTACAAAAGTAACAAGTTCTACTCGCCATTTTAGAATGAATATATTGCTTCATTGTTGATGCTAATTGGGAAAGTTAGCAAAAAGATATGTAAGTAATACACTGCAAAGTAACTTTAATTAAACTTCCACACTATTTATTTGTCACAAAATTCCATTATACATAATAAGTTGAGCCCAGGTTCAGTGGTACTTGCTGTCCCTTCCACCAACAAATAAATGTGAACCCAACAAATTGGTATTCCACAATATACGGATTTTAGTGCCAAGAAGGCAGATTAACTCAAACGATGCTATTTAGACCCAACAACAAGCATAGCGAGTACCTTACTTTTATCTTGTTATGATCTTTTAGGACTGCAGTGTTGGATTTTTCTGGTTAAAATCAATCCGCCCATTTTTCTTCTTACCTGTGAGTAATATTAAGATTCTTGGGTGAACTTATATGCACAGGGCTACCTGATTTTGCTGCAGATATGGATGGTGAAGTCGTTACTTTCAACAACTTTCTTATATGGCTAGATCAAATCACATTATAGATATGCTGAGGATCCAGTACTACTAGCCGTTTTAGCCCAGTCAATTGGGCTTATATGACCAGGCACTGTGTCCGTGGACGGACACGATAACTCGAGAAATAATGACACCACACTCTCGAATTTTTGCATAGTGGGTCCAGGGCCGATTTTGAGATTTAAGTTCGTAAACCAGCCCGATCGGACCACGCGTTGACCCGTGGGGGTCAAAATGACCCCCACTGGCCTGAAGTTTCGAAAAATATTGTTCTTCTACTTTTGTTCCAAAGTAACAAATAACCTATAATTTTTGCTAAAATCCAAAGTTTTAGGTACCCGTGGGGGTCAGATGGACCCGAAACCCGATAGAGTGAAAAATTTCCAAAAAGCTGTTGCTCTACTTTTGCTCAAAAGTAACAAATAACGGGTTATTTTTGGCATAAGCAAAAGTTTTAAGTACCCGTGGGGGTCAGATGGAGGGTGAAAAATTTACAAAAAGTTTTTGCTCAACTGGCGTTTAAAAAAACAAATAACGGAATATGTTTGGCAAAATCCATAGGTGTACCACAAAACAAAAAATGATAAACTAACGGGGTGTGGGGGCTGTGCCCCCACAGAAAACACAGAATAAACCAAAAAAGCCGATTTCGTTGTAATTGTAAAATGAGACGCAGTTTACTTTGTAATTTTAGATTGAACAATGATTGCACCCGTAGGTTATATCAATTGACTGGGCTAATATAGCTGCTTGGAGGAGGTTTTAAATAATACATGGAATAAGGTTACTGTCATTCGTCTCTATTCATTTCTTTATTGTCGCTGGAATATGTTTCCTTGAACCGAACTAGTCGATTCTGGACTACCTTTTTCAGTTATGGAACGTTAATTTTCTTAATTCTATGGGGAAATAAATTGTAATGCACACAAGCATCAAAAGGTTTCCATAAATCTTACTGTTGATCGAATTTATCGATTAATCCAAATTATTAGCAGCATTTCAACAGTATGAAATAGTTTTATAGGTTTTTATTACGACCAAAATAAAATGCTATTAACGGTGTAAACTGATTTGTATACTGTAAATATAAAAATTCTAAACTAACATGAAATTATTCATAGTTCTTAACATATAACGAAATTATTGAATAATATCAATCTTGTGGAAATACAAATTATTGTGATAAAATAATCTAGCCGAAGCAACCGCAGGTCGATTCCTACAGAATTTTGAATCATCATGCCGTAGGTAGGTGTACAGAGGTTTCGAAACTTTTCGCCAGTATTGGATAGTGAGGGAGAAGGCTGTTAATATAATAAAAGAATTATGCAAATAAACTTGTAACAAAAACCCTTCGTTTTACAAGTAGATTATCAAGCTTTGTTTTATATAGCTTTTTACCCGTACTCAAGTGTAAAGGTATCTGTACATCGCACGGAAATGTTAAACTATTTGTATGTTCCATTCTCTGAGGAAGCTAAGGTATCCGATGAACACGGATCAAATGGTCTTCCAAATTTCTCCTACAAGCTAAATATTTTCTGCAGAAATAGCACTGACTAATATTCTTTCTCTCATGGCTAATTTCCATGTGCTGTTTTAAACCAGATTTACTAACAAACTTTCGAAAGCAAGGCTTGCACTCGAATTCCCATTCAGTTTGGCTGGTATGCTTGCTCAGTTTGTGCATCTTTAGCCCTCCTATCGTCACGAATTGCTCTGGACATTGTTCACATGAATAGTAGCGTTCTCCAGTGTGTTGGGCTATGTGTGATTGTAGTCCGTGTTTTGTGGTTAGTGTTGCATAACACAATTTGCATTCGAAGAATTTAACCTTCTTGGGAGCATGAACAAGGGATTTGTGTTGCATCAGATTACACTTTTGTGTAAAGGACTTTCCGCATATCAAACATTTGCAAGGTTTCTCATTCGTATGTTGAAATATATGGTTAAACAATTGGTTCGTTGTACGAAATAATTTGAAACAAAAGTAGCACTTGAAATTTCTTTCCTTGTCATGTATTTTCATATGTATCATCAATTCACAATTTGTTTTGCCTCTGTATGGACAAATTGTGCATTCATAGGGTTTTATTAAACTGTGACTACGAAGGTGGCTCTTTACTGCAGCTTTGGAGTGAAAGGGACGTTCACATATTGAACACAAAACATTTTTTTCTGTATGAACTTGCCTAAAATGTTGATTGAGGGAGGATTTCGTCTTGAAAGTTTTATGGCAAATGGAGCATTGGTGATTTTGTGGTCTGGAATGCTTCTTCATGTGAATCTTTAGAGATGACTGGGTTAGTCCATCAAAATGGCACTGGTCACAGGAAAATGAACCTTCCAGTGTATGAAACTTCAAAATGTGTATTTTCCATTCACGAGGTTTATTAAAACTGGATTTTTCACAAACATTACACGATAGGCCGTTCTCTTGTTTATGAAAGCTTCGCATGTGTTGGAAAAGATCTTCCGTTCTAAATCGTTTATCAGGACAAAATGAACACGTGAAAGTATTCTTGTTTTCAGTTAAGTGTGTCTTTTCATGACTAATTAAACTCTGCTTGTAGTAATACCCATTTTGACAGACAGGACAAAAATATCTTTGAATTTTCTCATGAACACTGTTAATGTGTTTAATGTATTCAAATCTAAATTTAAATGTTTTATTGCACTTAAGACAAGAGTAAGTTTTGCCTTTCTTGTGAAATATAACACGATGTGTATGTAATTCAGTAGACGAAGGAAACTGATGAGAACATAATGCACAATTGAATGCACGCTCAAGTGTATGCACCCTTGCCAAATGGTCTTTAAGATTCATTGCACTTCCTAATATTTTTTTACAAAAGTAGCAAGGGTGAGTTCTTTTTTTCATGTGAACTTTAACACGATGTGTATGCAATTCAGTGGGTGAAGGACATTGATAGGAACATGATTTACAATTATAAGGACGCTCAAGTGTATGAACACGTCCCAAGTGTGTTCGGAGATTATATTCACTTCTTAATACTTTTCTACAAAAGTAGCACGTTTTACTGTGAATGTATTTCTTCATTATTACTAATTATTGGAACAAATGTGGTTTTAGATAAGGTAGTAAAAATATATCTAAGTTTTACACTTTAAATGAAGTTAATTTAATGTTTGACACTTATTATTTGTCCCAATATTCCAATTTAAATAATAAGTTGAGCTCAGTTTCAAGCTAGCTAAACTGTTAGCTCTCGCATTTGGAGTGAGTGTTAAGTCAGTAGTACTTGCTGCCAGTTCAACTACCGTTTTATTTCACAAATAGTACTTATTCCCTAACACGTTGGTATTCCACAATAGTAGGTTTTCTAACCCAAAGCCAAGCATGCTGATAAACTACTGTTAAGCTTCTCATAAACTATAGCGAGTATATTAAGTGCTCCTGTTATGATGTTAGGACTGTCTCTTTGGTGTTAAGGTTTTCCAGTTGAGCCCAAATTCTTCCTTTTCTGTACTTTCCTGTGAGTAAGGTGAAGATTCTTGGGTGAACCGTTTGTACTAGGTACAGGGGTACGTGGTTTTGCTAGGTATATAAATGGTAAAGTTGTTAAAACTTTAATATATGGCTGCCTCAAATCACAGATTGGATTTGCTGAGGATCAACTATTACTAGCCTGTTTAAATAACATGTAATTTTGTTACTCCTCTACATTCATTTCCTGTTGCATTCTGTAATATATTTCATTGAACCGAACTAGTCGATTCTTGACTACTTAATTCAGTTAGTTTATTTTCTATATTGTAAAGAGAAAAAACATTGTGTAAGCATGCGATGGTTTCCGTAAATCTCATCATTGAGCGCATTTTCTGTAAATAGTAATGGCAAACTTCATGCATGATTTCTAAAACTTTAAATTCCTATACAGGTTTAAAAATAGGACAAAGTAACGTCAGATTTTCGAGAAAAACTAACTTAAGGCGAATTACGTACTCATGTTGAAGTCCGCAAGTGAAAGTTAGAGAGAAAGAAGTGCCCTTGTCCAAGAGAATGCAATAGAATCGTCTTACAGTTGTGCAATAAATTATCTTTATAAAGTTATCTTTTTATTGGATTATCAATATTTTTAAATAATTTCAAATTATTATAACCAACAAAATAAAATGCTATTAACGTGTTAAAATGATTTGTAAACATACGGTAAAAGAAGGAATTCTAAAGTAACATGGAATTATTCACAGGTCTTAAAATATAATGTAATTAGGAAATTATACAAAACGTAAAGAAATGCAAATCATTGTGATAAAATAATCTAGCCGAAGCAAGGGTAAGTCCATTCCTACAGAATTTTATATCATCCTCCCGTTGGTAGTTATGCGGAGGTTTAGTAACCTTTCACCAGCACTGGATCATTAGACTTCGATTAAAGGAAGCTGCAATGATAATAAAATTAATAAACACAAACTGGGAACAACTATCATTAGTTTTACAAGTAGATAATCAAGCTTTCATTTCTGTAGCTTCTTACACGTACTCAATCAAGTATCTCCGTAGATCGTACACAAGTGGTGAATTTACTTGCAAGTATATTGTCGGAGGAAGCTACGGTATCCGATGAACACGGATCAAATGGTCTTCCAAATTTCTCTTACAAGCTAAACATTTTCTGCAGAAATAGCACTGAGTAGTATGCTTTCTTTCATGGTTAATTTCCATATGCTGTTTTAAACCAGATTTATTAACAAACTTTCGAGAGCAAAGCTTGCACTCAAATTTCCATTCAGTTTGGCTCGTATGCTTACTCAGTTTGTGCTTGATTAGTTGTGAATTCGTCAGAAATCCCTCTGGACACTGTTCACATGAATAGTAGCGTTCTCCAGTATGTTTGGCTATATG